>JBAMIE010000022.1:1380505-1392433 GCA_037177295.1 Kaempferia parviflora | reverse complement strand
TTATTAACCAAATAAATATATTAAAAATATAAAATTTTTAAACAATTACGTATGTTTGAATTATGAGTTTGTTAATATCTAAATGAAATAAGTTTAAATCAAACTTGAAACTTTAACCCGTTAAAAAAAATTAAATTAAGTTTGAATACCCATTTAACAACTTGATTCATTTTAGATTTGGTTGACTCGACTTGCCTCCTTATCCGAGCTCTACTTAGCTCATTTATAATCCTATTCATAATAGAATTTAGGGAGATGATGTTGAAAAAATATGAATGGAAAAATGATAGATAAAAGAAACTCTATTGTGAATAAGATATTAGTCCCACATTAGAATTAAGTAATTTGAAGATTGGTTTATAAATTTTCACAATAATTGATGTTGTGAACATCTATAAGATTTACTCTTTCTCATACATGTGTGAGTATGACTTGCACATATCAATGTTGGACCGATCGGAGACAAAATTTCAAGATCCAACAAAGAAGGAAATATTGGGATTCAGTTGACTTAGCAGAAGGATGAGTTGACTGAACCAATCTAGAAAGTGCAGAAGATATAATAAAATCTCGTAGTAAAGGTAAACCCTTTGGGTTTAGTTGATTGGAAAAGTGAGATTGACGAGATTGATCAGATCAGAACAAACAAGAAAAGGAGTGAGGAACTAGTTGCCTGATAGTCGTTATCGTATAATATTTTGTTATTGCATTTACATTTAAGGAAATAGTAATGTGTTACTATCTTCCTCATATTCTATATAATTTTCCTCCTTCACCAAAAGTTTTCGGAGAGAAAAAATTTAGTTGAGTGTCTAGACGAAGTGATCAAGGATTGTAAGACTTAGAGTAGTAGTAGCCGGACTACGTACAAGTAAAAAAAAATTATGTCTTTGTGTTTTTCTTATATTTATTTTTTCTAATTTTAATATGTTAAAAAAAGAAAAGAAGAAATTTTAATAAATAAGATTCACTCTCTCATTCTCTCGTCTATTTCGATCCAACAATTATCTTTATTATATCATAACGTTTTTTTTTTGTTTTTTTATATGATTCTAACAATTAGGGTTTCCTTTAATTATTGCCCATATCCAAGTCATATTCTAACCTTTACTCGACTAACCGAAATAAAAAAAAAAAAACCACAACAGAAAGATTGCAAAATTCCATTTTGGAGATGACCAAGTCAATTCCTTTAAAAAAAATTGCAAAATATTATCAGCACACTTGTCCAACAAGAAAAGAGATTATATTTATTATTTATCGGCTAATCGTCACGCAGAATGCTAAAAAAATTAAACATTCCATGCGCCTTAGGCCGTGGTTAACCCGGTCACGAAAGGGGCCCACCACGAAGCATCCACGAAGTTTCCTTCTTTCCTTCCTTCACCTCTACCTAAACTTCGTACCCAGCTTTTGTGAGTGCCTGCCCCTAGTACACTACCTGTGGGCCCCAGCGCCATAAAGGATGACGGGCACTGACAGGGTGGGGGGTGGGTGCGAACTCCGAGTCCACGCGAACGCGAGTGGGAGGAGAATTCCAGATTCGGAATTCTCGTTCCTGCGTGTTACCGTTTCCGCCCCACCGGTTTACCTAACTCCAAGTTTGAAATCGCCGGTGGGGCCAGGTGTCATATCAGGATGGTACGATTTGGGGTAAGCGCTTCAGCGAGGAAAAAGGAGGAGGCCGAGTTTAATCAACGACGTGTAAAAAAAAAGAAGGGCGTTATTTTAGGGCAGTGCAGCGCGAGCGGGCCTTGTGAGCGAATCATTCGGGGAGAGAGAGTTCAGGGCGATCGCTTCCTTCGAGCCTCCGTCTCTTTCCATTAAAAGCAAAGAGGAAAGAGACGAAGGACAGAAGCACACGCGAAGAAGTCTTTTTTCTTCTTCACGATCGGGTAAGGAAGCCTTCTTCCCAACTGTCCGCTTGATCTTTTTCTACGAACTGATCCGTTGTGGGTTTTTTTTTTTAAAAGAAAAATTAGGTTATCTTTCGATTGTTGTCGTCGGATGATGGTAATTTGCTAGGGATCTGGATTTGGGAGTGCGGGTTCCCTTCAGCGTATTTTAATTGTTTGCAAGAGTCTGGATCTTGGTGCTAGGAGCATTCTGGGTTTAGTATTATTGAGATATTTGTGTGAAAGATTTGGTTTTTATCTGGATTGTTGTTGGGGCGGGGTGCGATGGGGAAAGGAGGGCAGGATGTTGGTAAAAAGGTCGAATTGGCGCCGTCGATCTCGAGTTTTCCGGCTTGGGCAAGGACCGTACAAGAGTGCGAGGTTGAATTCAAGGTTTCGACCGAGCAAGGTCTCCCATCCGATGAGGCACTGAGGCGCCAACAGATTTATGGGCTGAATGAGCTCGAGAAGCATTCGGGGCCTTCTATATGGCAGCTGGTTCTTGAGCAATTCAATGACACTCTGGTTAGGATCCTCCTTGTCGCTGCCGTTGTTTCCTTCGTGCTTGCTTGGTACGATGGGGATGAGGGCGGTGAGTTGGGCATTACTGCCTTTGTGGAGCCGTTGGTGATTTTCCTTATTCTGATTGTGAATGCGGTTGTTGGGGTTTGGCAAGAGAACAATGCCGAGAAGGCACTCGAGGCTCTGAAAGAAATCCAATCTGAACATGCTACTGTTAGAAGGGATGGAAAGTTGATTCCTAATCTTCCAGCCAAGGAGCTTGTGCCAGGTGATATTGTGGAGCTCAAGGTTGGGGATAAAGTTCCTGCTGATATGAGGGTTTTGCACTTGATTAGCTCGACAGTGAGGGTGGAACAAGCTTCTCTTACTGGTGAAAATGCTGCCGTGAACAAAACTAACCACCGGGTTGAGCCTGACGACATTGATATCCAAGGGAAGGAATGCATGGTCTTTGCAGGTACCACAGTTGTGAATGGAAGTTGTATCTGTTTGGTTACCCAAACTGGGATGAACACTGAAATTGGTAAGATACATTCACAGATTCACGAAGCTTCGCAGAGTGAAGATGATACACCATTGAAGAAGAAACTGAATGAGTTTGGTGAGGTTCTCACAGCTATCATAGGTGCAATCTGTGCTGTTGTTTGGCTTATCAATGTGAAGTACTTCCTTACCTGGGAATTTGTTGATGGATGGCCACGTAATTTTAAGTTCTCCTTCGAGAAGTGCACATATTACTTTGAGATTGCTGTGGCCTTGGCTGTTGCAGCAATTCCTGAAGGTTTACCTGCAGTTATCACCACTTGCTTGGCACTTGGTACTAGGAAGATGGCACAAAAAAATGCATTGGTTCGGAAGCTACCAAGTGTTGAGACTTTGGGTTGCACAACTGTGATATGCTCTGATAAGACTGGCACATTAACAACAAACCAGATGTCAGCTGTAAAGCTTGTTGTCATGGGACGGTGGACTGATATACTTAGAACATTTACAGTCAGTGGCACCACATATGACCCCCGAGATGGGAGTATCCAAGATTGGCCTGCCAAAAATATGGATGTGAATCTTCAAACAATTGCTAAGATCGCAGCTGTTTGCAATGATGCAAGCATAAGTGAGGCAGGAAATAATCAATTTGTCACCACTGGTATGCCAACTGAGGCAGCTTTGAAGGTTAGGTCATTTTTCTGTATCATTGCTTTCTTTTCTTGCCTTAATTTTACCAGAACGTGTGCCTTTCCTATGCTTGTATTAAGTGTCTAGTCAAACATTTAAAAGCAGATTGATTCTTGAAATGCAAAGCAAATTAGTGTCTTCAAAAAATATACCATAATCTTTCATCATGAAATTTATTCTTTAATTAGGAAAGTACACTCGATCCTCTGTAGTTATACGATTACAAATAATGTTATTGATAGTATTGGTATCCAGTAGTTCCTTGGAATAGACATACACAATATCCAATTGGTTTTCTTAGCATGTATCAGATGTGTAATTGTCTTATTCCTAAGCCATTCAAGTAGGAAAGATATTAGACCATCAATCTTGCTTATGCCATCTGTTTTAAGCTTGTTTTTTGGAAGACTTAAGATGACTACACACCATTCAGTGTCTTGGATTTGATGAATAGTTGATAATCTCACATATATGTTCTCTCAGGTTCTGGTGGAGAAGATGGGCCTTCCAGCTGGATACAACACTTCATTGGAGTCAAGAGAATTATTAAGTATGTTTCTAGACTCAATTTCATGTTGTCGTTCATTGATCTCGTTGAAACACTGTGTATGTGCATGTTCCTAGTACAAACATCTGGTATTGACATAACTTGTTAATTGAAGGATGCTGTAAATGGTGGAATGAAATGTTTCATAGGGTTGCGACTCTTGAGTTTGATCGCACTCGGAAGTCAATGGGAGTCATTGTGAAATCAAGATCAGGAACCAATTCTTTACTTGTGAAGGTAATAGTTCTTTGGATTAAGAGAATGTATATATTTCCAAATTCCATATAATTTTTATTGATTATCTTCTTTTCTTTCAACTGGAAGTTTACTAGACTTTGCAGTCGGTTTCATTTTAAAATTTTGGCTGATGGACAAACAACCTTCTTGCTTTTGTGTCTATCATGCTAGAGACACCCCTCTGAACTGTGGGACAAAATCTTATAGATGGCATTTTATTGGCTTAGTTTCTTCTAGTTACTTATCAATTTCATGTTTGTATGGTAACCAGAAGTAAGTAACCATGATGCTTATTGTCCCTTGTCCAAAGAACAAGAGGAACAGTTCAGAAATTGAGATACTAAATCTGATCTATTTCTATACATGATTTTGTTGGTGGATGTATCAAATGAAACTTTCTTCATTATTTGACACTCTGATTCTTGGTTTGCAATTTGGATATTCAACTTCTAGTTGGTGGGTGTAAGTTTCATACTTGTCTGGCATGGTTTTACGTATAATAAGTTTAGAGTTGACAGTAAGATTTTGATCATTTCACTTTTCATGTTTTTTTGCTTGATATTATTGACAATTACATCTGAGTAACCCAAATTGCACTGTGACAGGGTGCAGTGGAAAATTTATTGGAAAGAAGTGCCTATATTCAGCTGCTTGATGGCTCTGTGGTTATGTTAGATGACATCTCGAGAAGTCATGTTCTGAAGGTCCTCCACGAGATGTCAACAAATGCACTGCGTTGTTTGGGATTTGCCTACAAGGATGATCTAGGTGAATTTGCAACATATGATGGTGAAAGTCACCCAGCTCATAAACTTCTACTTGATCCAGCAAATTACTCATCCATCGAGACTGGTCTCATATTTGTTGGATTAGTAGGGCTTAGGGTGTGTTATCTTACAGAGTCTTTTGCCACTGTTCATTATTTTTTGCCTTTCTGTATGCCGCTAACTAACCTGCCTTCTTCATATTCTTCCTCAAATGATTTTAGGATCCTCCTAGAAAAGAAGTCTCCAAAGCAATTGAAGATTGTAGAACAGCTGGCATTCGAGTCATGGTCATAACTGGAGATAACAAGGAAACAGCAGAAGCAATTTGCCGTGATATAGGTGTGTTTACCCCTGAGGAAAACATACATTCGAAGAGTCTCACGGGAAAAGTTTTCATGTCCCTCCCACCCAATGAAAAGAAGGATCTTCTGAGACAAAATGGTGGTCTTCTCTTTTCAAGGGCAGAACCAAAGCATAAACAAGAGGTGGTGAGATTGTTGAAAGAAGATGGTGAAGTAGTTGCTATGACAGGGGACGGTGTGAATGATGCTCCTGCATTAAAAATGGCAGATATTGGCATTGCAATGGGCATTGCTGGGACAGAGGTAGGTTACACTCACTTTCACATTTTGGCTGTCCTCTCTCATTTGTTTCTTTTGGCTACAAAGGTTAAAAATGTACTCCATGTACCCAAATTGTCATTGATAAAAATTCACTTGTAAGAACAATAGGCATCTCTGACGAGAATAGAGTTCAAACTATAAATCTGTTGCCTGCTACTGGAATCAGCATTTGCTATATGGAAATTGTTTATATTCTCATCATATAACTTTGTTTATGAATATACTATGGTCTATTTCGAATTGCTTTAGCAAGAGATTTTTGATGCTTTTAGAAGAAAATTTTCCAATCTATCCTTGTTTTCATTTCTTGTTACAGAACTGTAAAGTTACTACGTGGAATTAAATATGATTGCATCTTATAGTCATTGTTATTAATGATCCTGTCAGCTTGATTGCTAATGTTGGATTTTTGGGGCTTTCTCTTTTTTTTTCCCTTTCTTTTTGTCTTCTCTTTTTGTGCACATGTTTCGAATCTATAGACTTCTCTTAAATTTATGCTAAAAATATTGAATTATGATTGATATTTTGTTGACTTTGTTTATCGTTTTTTATGTCAATTTAACTTCTGACAAAGGTCTTTCTGTTCAATACCTCTTTTTTCTTATCTGGGTTTCTTCTAAGCCTTTCATAGTTCAAATTTTTTATATTGTAAATGCCACTTAAGTAAATGGTAGATTCTCTTCATTCTACTGGTAATGTTTCAAGCTGTCTTTGAGAATCAATACTAGCAGTTTATTTTGCCAGGTTGCTAAAGAAGCATCAGATATGGTGTTAGCAGATGATAATTTCAGTACAATAGTTGCCGCAGTTGGTGAAGGAAGATCAATCTACAACAATATGAAAGCATTTATAAGGTTTTATTATTGTCTAATTGTTTAATTTTTCAACATGTTTATTTTTTATATATTGATCCAGTAATTTTGTATGTTAACCTATCTTAAGCACTGGCCATTCATGTTGTATAGCTGTATGGACAGTACTGAACTATGTTTATGCTGTGGATGTTCACATTGTTTTGATGCATAATTTAGTAATAAGAGTTAATAGGTTGTTTTCTTTGTTGAAAACAAGTTGAAGTCTATATATAATGTCATGGGGACAAATGATAACTAGGAGGAAATATCTGAAGCAACATAGATGAGAAATTCTAGGTTTAATACTTTAGCCTGAAGTCTTACTGATGTGATTTACGTTGTACAATACTTTTGTCAATTTAAAAAGACAGTTTTTTTTGTATATGTTTCTTCTTGATAAATGAAGGGGAACCTTGGTACAATGGTAAAGTTGCTACCATGTGAGCTTGTGGACATGAGTTCGAGTCGTGGAAACAGCCTCTTGCAATGCAGGTAAGGCTACGCACAATAGACCTAAAATGGTCCGACTCTTCCCTGGAACCTCTCATTGGCGAGAGTTATGTGCACCAGACTACTTTTTTTTTTTTTTTTTTTGATGAATTTTGTAAGAAGATTTCTGACTGATTGGAATTTATTTTGGATCAACTTTTACATTGTACATCTTAAAATTCCCCTCCTAACTTTTACATTTACCTCATCAAGTTGGAGATCCTAGACAATCACTGCCCACTCTTTATTGGTTGGAAATTCCAATCGAAAGTTTCCAATGTAGAGTTGTAAGACTATTCCAAAGGGATTGTAAGGTTAACGAACAAGGGTGGCGTGTAGGACATACATATTAGCTTAGCATACAATAGCCTGACTTTCCTTATTAATACTGGTTTACTATGTTTTTTGGCTCCTCCCCCCTACCTTTTTTCTATTGCTTTCATTTCCAATGAGAATTATGTAGATAGTTTCTCTATGGACTAGTTAAACGTGAACTAGTTTAAATGCTATGACCAAGTGATAGTGAGGTTATAGTATTTTATTTAAGTGCATATAAGTGTTTGGTCATCTAAGAATGCCTTAAGTGAAGCCTTTCATTCTGTTGGATATCTAATTTGTATTGATAGTGAGGTTATAGTATTTTATTAAAATGCATACAAGTGTTTGGTCATCTAAGAGTTCAAATAATACTACCGGTACTTTAAGTGAAGCCCTTCATTCTGTTGGGTATCTAATTTGTATTTAACAACTTCCATATTTTTTTTGTTTCTTGATGATCTTAGTGATGTCCATTCATTTTTCCAATTGCAGATACATGATCTCCTCAAATATTGGTGAAGTTGCTTCCATATTTCTGACAGCAGCTTTAGGCATTCCAGAGGGACTGATACCCGTTCAACTTCTGTGGGTCAATCTTGTTACAGATGGCCCTCCTGCAACTGCTCTTGGATTCAACCCCCCTGATAAAGATATCATGAAGAAACCACCGCGAAGGAGTGATGATTCATTGATTACTGCATGGATTTTATTCCGTTATATGGTAAACTTTTCTGTCAGTGCAGTCTATGCATTTCTTCCTTTTAATGTCTTTTTGAATGATCTTGTAATATTGCTTATACTAGCAGAGGTTATTTATTTAGTGATTTTTTTTTTTTTCTCTTTTTCTTCTAACTCTGAGACATTAAAAAGATGAATTTATATGCAAGATCGAAACATGGAGAGGAGTAATGAGAAAGAAAATTGCTTCCTTGAAGACATACGTTGAGAGGATGGTTAAATTTGTATGCATACATTTTTTATTTGCTTCTCTGTCCCATATTGACCTGATGAGTTATGAAGGATGAATACTCAAATTATCATCTTTTATAATATCCACCTTCCCTCGTTACTCATTTAGGAAACAATAAAAGGATGACCATTACCCACTTATGCCTCACTTTTAATCCTTCCTTTGAAGTATCCATTCAAGGAAATGCACTCTAATGGTCCCTAACCATTTCCCCTCACTTTTTCCAAGAGAGAACACGATTATGGATGCAAGAAATTTACCCATAACAATCCTTTCTGTTCAACGTATATTTTTTCTGTTTCTTATTTCAAGGAATTGATATCATTGGACTTTCTTTGTTTTGGTTCAGAACTAAGCATTCAGTCTTGTTTCACTTTGCATAAGCTTTCAATCTTTCTCTTACAGCTTATTTATCTTCACTGTCGTCAACAAAAGAACCATCATTGTTTATACTTACAATATTTGGCTAAGCATGATTTTTCAGAAATTATTTGTTCTGGCCAATTATCATGGCGTTCTTATGCTGGTGGTATCTTGGGGGTATTTCGGTAACCATGCAAATTAGTGCATGTGTTTGGTCATGCATTGTCGCTGGATGTAAATGACATGAGGTTCTTGATGTTTTTGGATTCTTGTCCCAGTGTCTACTGATTCCTGTTATGATGGGAATAATAATGTCTTGAGATTCTGATTCTAATTCTATATGCATTTATGTTTTTATGGCTTTATTGAATGTTGAAGTGTAATCTCGGGAAACATTAACATTTCGAATGATCATGCATACTTATGTCATTTATTGAAACATATGTGCCCTACTTGACCTTGCTTTTCTATCTACAGGTCATTGGACTTTATGTCGGGCTTGCGACTGTTGGTGTCTTCATTATATGGTATACTCATGGTTCGTTTATGGGGATTGACTTGAGTGGCGATGGCCATACCCTCGTAACATATTCACAACTTTCTAACTGGGGAGAATGCTCCTCATGGGAAGGCTTCAAGGTCACACCCTTCGTGGCTGGAGAACGCCACTTCACCTTTGATGAAAATCCTTGCGACTACTTCCAGACCGGTAAGGTCAAGGCAATGACACTTTCGCTCTCCGTGTTGGTTGCGATTGAGATGTTCAATTCACTCAATGCTTTATCCGAAGATGGGAGCCTTCTGACCATGCCTCCTTGGTCCAACCCATGGCTTCTCGTGGCCATGTCCATCTCATTTGGACTTCATTTCTTGATATTGTATGTCCCTTTCCTCGCTCAAGTGTTTGGAATCGTGCCTCTCAGTTTCAACGAATGGCTCTTGGTGCTGGCGGTCGCATTCCCTGTTATTCTCATCGACGAGGTTCTTAAGTTTGTTGGGCGCTGTTCAAATTATTCAGGGGCCAAGAGAGAGCTGACAAAGCATAAGCATGAGTAGGTAGGTGCTAAACTATTTGGAGATGGCAACCATCAGCCAAATACACCTCATTCATTTATATGATGGGGGCAAGACAAGTTTGCTTTTCACTTTGCTTTCTTTTACAATGGTTCATAATCAGGGAAACCGGAGCAAGATTCACTGGGGTAGGTCATGACATGCATTTGTTAACGATTCTTATTAGACTAGCAAGATGGACTTTCGACTATTCGAGGCACGCCTGGTAGCAGAGTAGTGAATAAAAATTGTATGGTAGAGACGATAAACAGTGTTAGCTTGAACTGTGAACTTGATGAAATTCTTAGGCAGAAATTGTATGTGTTGCGCAGCTTCATATATTTTAGTCGAAATGTCAGTTGATCTTGTTTGAGTTGATGCATTTCTGTGATTCGTTTAGGTTCGGAATGGAATGAAATGAAATCAATTATTCGTTGCCAATATAGGTTTATTTAAATAGTTATATGGATAATTTGAAGTGGATTGACTTAGGGTGAGTAAAAGTTTAGTTAAATTGAATTAATCAACAACTGACCAAAGTAAAAGTTTCATCGTCGTTCCAAACCAAATTGAAAAATCTAATTATTTCAGTTGAAAACTAGATTAACTTTTAGTGGTTCAGTTTTTTTAAAAAGCTCGGTTGGTTCAAAAAAATGTTTAGTCCAGTTGAAAACTATATTAACTTTTAGTGGTTCAGTTTTTTTAAAAAGCTCAGTTGGTTAAAAAAAGTTTAGTCGATTAGGTTTTTAATTTAATCGATTCAGTTTAAACCGATTGCTAGCCTACATCGACCAATTTTAAAGAATGACTTGTTCCTCTAATTCAACTCAGACTTTAGGGAAAAACTTTTATTCTACCAAATTTAGACAAGTAAAATGAGTAAGATGAAGTTAGACAAGTATAGTTGAAATAAAAGATGATAATATTCATTTCAGGTGGTTTAATATTGTCGATCTCTAACCGATATAGATACGTAAATCATGAAAGATATTTTACCCTAACATAGCGGTCCTTTATCTGAGAAAGGTCAAACACCTAATAAAATATTTTATATCCATTAAAAATTAATTCTAAGACATTAACTGTCTCAATTTGTGAGTACCATTGGTCAAGTATAATTAATTAGACAGTTGGAATGATGTTAGTTAGCTCATTAATGGACTAAATTATTATCAAATTTTAAATATTGTGCCATGAAACAATATCTTATCCATTGGAATAAATTGATATGACACGAGTTGATTGATTTAATGATGAGTTGATTGATACGGTGCAAATATGTGACACATCAAGTCAATCAAGATTTAAGCCTTCAAGCTTATTGAATATAAACACGTTTGAGTCGGCATGAGGAACAGAAATCAATATTATGTAGATAAAATTTTAGTTGATTAACGACATTGAATTAATTGACTAATATGAATATAATGAAGTTTTCTTGGGTGGTGTGATGTTTAAAATATGAAAAATTATCATATAAGGTCTTGAGGTCGAAATTTGGCATGTCTGAGTATATACCTTCCCCATACTTTAACCATTTACATTAATGACTAGTAGCTACCTGTGATTTACCTCTTTCGTGTTGATTTAGAGACAGATTGACTTAGGAACGAATGAATCACCTTTTAACACATAATATACATAATATGAATATAATGAAGTTAGTGGACCGTATTCATAGCCACTTGGAGGGCTATAAAAGGAAGTGTTAGGGGAACTTGAAGATATGAAACAAAAATAACATTCTCTGAGTTTTCAACTCCATTGGGTCTATTCCCATCTCTTTTGTAGCTTTTATTATTTAGAGATTAATTATCTTTAAAATCTTATTTATTTTATCTTATAGTTGTTAGTTTTATTGATCACTATAAACTATTTTTGTAAGAAGTTTCGTCAGAAGAATTTGAGAAAAAAAATATAAAGCGTTTTAATGATCACTATAAACCATTTATTGATACCATTTTTGTAACAAAAGCAACATTTTCCTTTTCTTTAACAAATGAAAATAATCATATTCTATTTTGAAAGCATTCTTGAGCCTAGATGACATCATGGATGAGGTGGAATCTAAGGAAAAGTACAGTGGGTTTCCTTTAAGGGAGAGATTTTGATGT
>JBAMIE010000022.1:1348700-1361766 GCA_037177295.1 Kaempferia parviflora | reverse complement strand
CTGAATATTTTTTTTCCTGGGCCACTTAACACAAAAGCTCAAGATAAAATATATGTATATATAATAGACCTTTTTTTGGGCCCCCTAAGATGATGGGCCCTTAGATAAGTGCCTCTTGGGACTGTGCTCAGGTCCGGCCTTGTCTGGTCGATTATAGTGTTCGCGCCAATGAAGTTTATTTTGATGTTGATTTGGTTCAGAATTTTTGATGAAAACCAAGCAGAAACATCTGTTGTAATGGATTGTGGTGCAATAATCTTATAAGTAAGCATGACCTTACGATGATCTTCTTCCCATCGGACTTCCACAAAAGCTTCTTCGGGAGATGGAAATGGGTCACGTGCAACAATATGGCCACGTACCTCATCTAAATTACGATTAAGACTGGCCAACAAGCCAAACACACTCTTGTTTCAATATTGTAGTGAATTTTGATACTATTGTTGGATTTGGTTAGACCGGCTAGAAGAGGGTGAATAGCCTATAAATAAAGTTAGACTTTTAAACTTAGCAAAGACATACTTTAATTAAAATAAAAAATAAATAACATAAAAGAAATAAATAAGAGACACTCGATTTACTTGGTTTACAATCAGGGAGATTGCTAATCAAATCGTTCATGATGGCAGAGTGGCTACTTGCCAATGTTGAAAGCGCAGAATGAAATACATAAATTGAAATTGATTACAAAGTGTGTGTGTGTTTTTTAAACTTCGAGTACAAAGCCTCTATTTATATTCTACTCGTCAAACTAACCGTTATACTGACATGACACTTCCTGGGGGCCTTGAGTGGTCTAGGTGCCTGGACTAGGTCAAGTCGATCCACTTATTTTGGGGTACTTATAATCTTTTCCTTTTTGATGTACATCAATCCAAGTTAAGTTAGGGTCAACAAACAAAAAATGATAGATAATTTGAAAAATTATAACATTAAAATTTGCAATAAAGTACATGTTTGCAAAAACAAAATTGCAAACTCCTCTTAACTTAAACTCTTCTAATTTCTCTCACTTGATCATATAAAAACATGAGGAAAAGAAATCTAGGGGTTATAAATAGAATATTCAAGTATATGTCCTTTTACCGAAAATATTTATCAAAGAAAATAATTTTTAATAAGTAATCCTCAATTTTGCTAAAAATAATTTTTATTGTTTAAAAATCCTGAAAATTTTTATCAATATTAAACAGAAGTATATAGAACAAGATAAAAATTAATTTATATAAAATTAATTAATGGTCAAAAAATTCTGAATTTTTTTCTACTGATACACAATAATTTTTTTTTCATAGGCTAGAACAAATTTTAAAATCCAAAATAAATTATTACCTACTGGATTAATTAAATATTTCCTTAGAATATTATTTTTGGACACTTTTGTAATTTGGCCCCTAGGTTTCTCATATACCAATTTAGTCTTCCATAAAATCTAAAATTATTTTGTGGGGCATATGAGTTTGAACATGCAAAATTTTTTTCTAATTTTAATTTTTCTATTTGTTCAGTAAATTTTGCATTTGCATCCGTAAGTAATTTGTCAAAATTTTCTTGTAGGCATGCATAGTCTTTCTTTGAATTTAAATAGTTAATCTAGTTTACATAAAGACATACTTAACATCTTGATAGTATCATATAATTGATTGGAAGATAAGAGTCGTACCTCACTTGCTGTGTCAAACTCATAGGTAGATGCACCCCTTTCATTGATCTCCTCTGAAAAGGTTTTATCATCTTTAAGTAGATGTTCGACTATTAGTGCTACTTCAGCAATTTCCTCGGTCTCAGACTCTTCTGAAGATGAATCAATATCCATTGAAGAGTCAGATTCAACTTCTTTTGGTTCTTCGTAGAGTTCTAAAACTTTATTCCAGAGTGCTTTGGCGGACTTGTATGTGCCGATTTTGTTGAGTTCCTTGGTCGGTAGTACTCTCAAAAGGTGGAACTTGGCCTTACCATTTGCCATAAATTTATCTCGCTATTTTTTAGTCCAGCGGTGTTCATCGAGCTGTTCTCCATTCTCGTCATTGGATGCTTGAAAATTATATTTAATTGTTAATAAAGAATACCTTCAGACGACGCTTCCATAGCATGACTCTCTCTCAAACTTTAACGGGTAGATGCTAGATATAACTATCATTTTGTTGATTTAGTAGACAGTTAGTTCTATGGTGAACCGTACTCTGATACCAATTGTAGGATCTGGTTGAACCGGCTAGGGGGGGTGAATAACCTATAAATAAAGTTAGAATCTTCTCTTGCTTTTAAACTTAGAAAGGACACACTTTAATTAAAATGAAAAAAATAACATAACAGAAATAAGTAAGAGACATCATATTTACTTAGTTTGCAACCAAGGAGGTTGCTAATTTAAGGCAATGAAAGCTCCACTAGACAACTCCTTCGTGAAAGCAGAGTAATCACTTACAAAAATTGAAAGTACAGAATGAAGTACAAAATTTGAAATTGATTACAGAGTGTGTGTTTTTTAAACTTTGAGCACCAAGTCTCTATTTATATCCTACTGGTCGAACTGACCGTTATGCTGATGTGGCACTTCCTCGATGCCTAGAGCGGTATGGGCGCCTGGACTCGGTCGGGTCAATTCACTTGGAAATGCCTCTTGCAATCGCCCTATGTTTCCCGGATGCCTAGAGTCTGCTGATGTGGACTTCGTGCTCATCCGCTTCGACAATGGCTCACCAACTTGGGCGTCCTTTATGGGTGCCTGGATTAGATCTGAACTCCTGGATTAAATCCAAGCACCTTGGATCCCAATGCTTGGAATTGATCTAGGCGCCTAAAATTGATCGAAACGCTTAGAACGATCAACTCAAAAGTTAACCGTTCTCCAATTCGGTCACTTGGGTGATGTTCCGACTGTCCGTTGAGCTCACTCAAACCCAACTCTAGCCTTCTTCTCGAGCAGACTTCTTCCTCACCTTCTCATCCCTCCAAAATGATGTTACGTCATTCTCATCTACCAGTGTATTCTTCCACGGCAAATAATTGTTTAGCTTATGGATCGTAATTTGCAAAGATGAGGTGTCGCTTTAAGAAGAGAAGAGATGGCATTTTTTCAGCCGTGGATTGAGTGGAATTGGTGGCATCATTATTATCTTCGGAGGAGAAGAATCGCGCATGTTTGCTTACATAGAGGAACCTCGCTCTAATACTATATAAAAATTGAGAAGACAATTTTTTTTTTTTCATTAACAAACCAAGAAACACTTTTATAATCACAATGGGGATTAATAAATAAATAAAATTATTCTACCTAAAATAAATTATTCTCAATCAAATCACTCTAATTAATTATTGGTAGATAATCTGTGAGATATTAGGGGAAATTACTGAATTAAATTTACACAAAATCAATTCTAACTTATCTGTTGAGATGACCTTAGTGGATAATCTCAGGCTGTCAGCGGGGCTAGTTTTGTCAAGATTTTAGTGGTCTGAGTTATGGAGTTGATGTGGTGCATAGCCGAATTGGGAAAGGAACTTGTTGAGGAAGATGTTGAGGTCTGCCCTCAACACAGTTTCCTTGAAATAGATTCACCCCACCTTCAACTGTGTTTCAAAGTTCTCTTGGGTCATGTGTTTTCCAGGATACAATGGTAGAACCACGCACACAACCAAACACTGGTTGTTCGTGGTGAACTGAGAATGCACCCGAGTGCTATCACGAGTAGTTCAACTAAGAGGATGCATGGTTGAGAGGAAAGAATCGGGGAACAAAGGTGGAGGATTAGAATTCTTTTAATATTGCTCTCGCTTTTGCTTTTCTTCATTTTCTCTCCTCTTTGCTCAAGATCCAGCCTCCTTATATAGGAGCTCTCGCCTGCCTTTAATGAATAACTAAATTATGGTCGTTTAATGCTAGGTTTAATGTCGTCATTAATGTATAGATGTTACAGAATCAACATTAATGGGTTTAATGTCGCCATTAATGCCGAGACGTTGTGAAATCACTATTAATGAGTTTAATATCGAGACATTATGGAATCGTCAGACTGCAAAAAGAGATTCAGGTGGTAAAATGTTGGTTCATTCTTTTGGACAAAGTTTGCCTCGACTGGTCTAGTAGATCGCACGAGTCAACTTAGTTTAGTACAAAATCCGAACCCTAGATTTGCGCCCCCTATGCACCCACGCATGAGAGAGAACCTCTTTCCATACATATATTTACAACATCAATGCATGTGCCATAATTTAAACCAATAATAAAGCCAAGAAACTTCCAATGTGAGACTAAAAACTCATAAATAATAGAGTCTCTTTTTTTTTCACCTCTTTATTCTATTCACATTTCTAACAATTATATCCTATTTTCATCCATGATTTGATTGGTTATCCACAAGAAAACATGTGATTATTTCCTACATATTTATACCCCATCTATCAAACTTTTTTTTTTTTTTTTGTAAATACACTACGACCATCATTTGATAAAGCATTGTCAGTCTCAGCTGCAGCTGCAGTGTACTATAAGGGATGTTTTCCTTTAGTGAGAAGTGGATTTAAGAATGTTGACATCTGGATGATCCTTCATGAGCACTTCTTGATTTACCCTGGTGACCGATGGAAAATTTTCATAGAACTCACCGATCATCTCTAAGATCAGTGGGTTCAAAAAGCTGACAAGATACCTGTATTACCATAATAATAATAATAATAATAATAATAATAATAATAATAATAATAATAATAATAATAATAATAATAAACATTATCAACGGTGACAGTCAAAATCTTATTAATGCCCCAATCTAATTAAATGCACAATTAGACACATGTAATTCAGTCTTTGAATTGATGTCCATGTATATGTATACATTATGCAAACTCTTCGTAAGTGATTTTTCATAAAAGATTTGAGCCTCATCTTCTCAGTCAAGTACACGTTATAAACATCTTTTGCTATTATCTTTCGTGAATGGATTGACAACATCGGGCATGCAATGGACATAAAATATCTAAATCCAGCATTATCTACAATTTCGAATGCTTGCTCATCAACAATTAATCAAGACACAATGCTTCTCTAATTTTGCTTTGGTCAAATTTCCAAGGCACCATATGGGTCTCTTTATCCCCCATTCTTGCTGATTGAAGTGAAATTCTAGTTTGACCAGTTGTAATTTCAACAGGTTTCTTTTAACAAGACTCAAAATGGTTCTTAATAGCTTTAGTTCCATGCATTTTTGGATCAGCCTTAATAAC
The DNA here is from genome assembly GCA_037177295.1 of Kaempferia parviflora. Lineage (NCBI taxonomy): Eukaryota > Viridiplantae > Streptophyta > Magnoliopsida > Zingiberales > Zingiberaceae > Kaempferia > Kaempferia parviflora. The sequence continues at coordinate 1,356,540 of JBAMIE010000022.1, read as the reverse complement.
TCTAGAGCAATACGTAGCCTTTTGAACCTTATCCACTTCACAAGAGAATTTCTCAAAATGATCTCAAAATTGTCACTTAACCACATATCCTTTCTTATTTCTTTTTATAGAGTTAGGATCGACTTCATCATCCCCATCATTGCAATTATTTTCAAGTTCTATCATAACATGAACATTTTTATCTATGTTCTCACAATCAACATTACTAGTCTCTTCTTCTGTTGGTTGAACTTTAATTGAATTTTCATTGGGGATATCATATTTATCTTACAAATTTTAACATCTCAAATTTACACAAATTTATAAGCCGTTAATATTAAATAATAACAACAAGAATTCAAAATAAAAGTGTGAACATATGATTTCCTTTGATGATAAAGAAAAAAAAAAAAGAAAAACATTTACATACATGGGTATACATCAAAATCACTCACGTTGTCGTTGATGAATAACCTTTGGTTCTTATGAAATAAGAAAAGCAACTTCACGTTGGTGAATAAACTAGATTTAATTTATATATAATAATGGATGGGTACCGCATCTAGTTTTTAATAGGAAAAATCCTACTCGAGCCCGACTCAATAACCACAAATTCGGGTAATACCTGAACTTGACTTTTTAAAATAATTATCCGCCCTGATTGGGTAATAACTGATCGAGTCAAATCGAGTTTTGGATACCCGTGAATTTCCACCCCTAGTTCTCAGCCTCCTATGTAAAGTTATGGTTCTTTGTCAATTGACACATGGATTAAATTTTTGTAAACAAACTTTAGGTAGATAATAATGCCATGAAGCTGAGGCTTTAGGGCATAGTGAAACTCAGGGGCAATGCAAAACCTCGTAGCATTGGATTGGATCAGGAATACTATGGTTTGAGTAATCAAAACTATGTGGTGCTAATTTTGAAGCTTCAGTAATATATTGATATTGATGTTCAAAGTTCAGCACCACAATATATATATTGTGGTATTGATTTTGAAGGTTCAATACTATTTTAGTGTTGATTTTTAAAGTTAAATTATACTGTGTTGCTGGATTTTAGAAATCAGAACACTATGGTGCTAATTTTAAAGGTTGAACACTATTTCGATACTTATTTTTAAAATTAATACAATTATGTTACTAGGTTTGAGAAATTAGAACATTGTGATACTAATTTTAAAAATTCTGCACCAGGGTTGGTTTTTAAAGTTAAACACCATTTTATTACAGGTTCGAGAAATCAAATATTATGGTACTGATTTTAAAGGTTCAACACCACTTTCTATACTGTGTTGTATAGTGTTGATTTTGACACCATTTTAATGTTGATTTTTAAAATTTAGTACTATTGCATTATTGAGTTTGAGAAATCATAGTGCTGATTTTGAGAGTTCACACCACTTGTTTTAAGTTGGTATAAGAATCTAACATTTAAATTGATTAATTCTCGATCTTATAAAAGTTTTTTTTATATATTATTAAGATAAATCAGAAAATATTTACAGAGGTTCACCGAGACAATTAATATTCTTATGTTCATTTTTTATAAGATGAAAAATCTCAAATAATATACCATAACTGATATTTAAATTTTAAATCCATTAATTATTTAATGAGAGATTTAACTAATCATTGCCGACCGTACACACCACTTTACATTTCTAATGTTCAACCTTATTTTTGTGGCTCGGATATTTAAAAAACTGAATTGATAATATAGCCGTTGGTGGAAGGGATAATATTGAAATTACGCGTGTCTTTTTGATAAAAAGACAAAATATGATGGGAAATTTAATAAAAAGAAACTTCAGGTGCACCATGTGAAACGCCGTAAATATTTTGTTCAGCGTTCCTGATTTGTTTTCTCAGTAACAGAAACAAAACCAAACAATTCATTCATTCCTAAACATTTATCGTACTTATCATATGTGATCGAACGCCTCGTCGTCTCTCCAGTTTTCCCAACCCAATTCCTCGACAAGACCGCCGACGGAGTAGATCTTCCGGTGACGCTAAAGCAAACCCTAGGCTCTTCCCGTCCACCAGGATATCCGATCCAGGCGAGGCGGCCATCTTTTTTTTTTTTCGATCATGAAGAAGACGAAATCGAACAAGGCTACTTCGCAGGAGCAGCAGAACGATCACACCCCATCCTCCAAGTTACTCAAATTGCTCGATCCCGAGGCCTCCTGGGATAAGGTACCTGCTCAAATTGCTCTGAGTCTCGTGTCTCCATAAGCTTCCAGGAACTAGCTGATCGCACGGGATTTAGGGTCTTCTGCGAGATCTGGTCTTGATTGATCGTGAAATACGTGCCTCTCTTTGTTGTAGGATAATTTGGGCGATGCCCTGCACTGGATCCGCCAGGGATTGGGTCTTTTGTCCGGGTTGTTGTGCGGCGCCGTACCCTTGATTGGGGCTTTCTGGATTGTTGCGTAAGTCCTGCGATTGTCCACTCCCTGAATGACTTGGTTTGATTTTCTGCAAATGATTTTCTTCGATTATCCTACTATAGTTATCTGAATAACTAAGTCCACAACTCCTCACTTCTATGTGATATTTTTGTTCTCATACTCATTTTTACCAGCTCAATCGACATTTAGTTCATTCTTATTTTTCCAGGAAAAAAAAGAAAAAGGAAAATTAATTTAGTCATTTCTAGGGATGGTAACAAATACCTTAGAGTAGAGTATCTGCCTATACCCTTGACCGTATTATTTCAGATTCAGATAGTTATTACTATATTTATAATCGTGTTCAGGTTCAGGTAGTTATATTATTTGTAATTTTGCTAACGTATTTGGATAGGGTTTAGGTAGTAGAATAAATACAAAAAAGTGAATATTTAAATGGATTTGAATAGTAGGTAGTTGTTTGAGTACAAGTAGTACCTGAAAATTTGGGTACTTAATCACCTAACCTACTCTTTTATTGACATTTTATAAGGGTAATTAAGTTTGTACTCCCATCATCATCAACCTGTGTTTGTCCCAATTATTTGCGTTCGCCTGGTTCCTCCATTGAGCTTAATATAAGGGTATATCAAGGTTTTAAATATAGTTTTGTGCTAGTTGGCACGGATGGAACAAGATGTCTGCCTCCCAACCGACGTGTGAAAAGCCCAAAACTGTCATTACAAAACTTGCCTTGGTCTTTATAGACTTTGAATCACATCATACTTCTTTTGGGAGAAATTTTGAACCATTATTGAGGGATGCTCCAAATCAAAAGCTTATCCTTCATTGTGAAAAGCTTGAATGGTTCATTTGTCATGACGGAGAAGTTTCGTGTAGGCTTCCTCGAACAATGACCATGTGAGCCCTCACATAATGCATCTTTGAGGCTTTCATAGGGTATGCAACGATGATCCACCTCCTTCATGTAGATTATGAAAGACAAAAGCATTGCGACGATGCAGGACACAATGAGGTTTTCGATCATTCCATGATACTTCTAGGAACGTGAAGTTTTCATCCTTCGTATTGGGTTTTCTCCTCCCTTGCTGCTCATGATCCTCCTCCTCTGCATCAAGTTTTCTCCTCCTTCACCTAGGGGGAAACAACCACTAGTACTAGAACCCGTGCTAGCTGGCACATCATGTATCTGGATCAATGGCCTTCTTTGGAGAAGACTGCAACTCGACTAGAAGGGGAGGGCTTAAGGGGAGCGTAGTTGACACCCCTTAATCAATATTTTGTGCAGAACAAACACAAATAAATGTAAATTTCACGAAGGGTCTTCATGTGTGTTTGGTTGTTCATTTAAGTATAGATTACCTGAGTCACATTTGAAAGATTCCATTATACCTACCCCTTTATAAGAGGTAATGGGGCAATCCTTTTATAATTCATTCAAAGGATATTCACACATAAAACTCTCCTCTCAAAGATGAATAGATGATAAAATATAAAGCTAAGAATGATAGGCTTACTATCTTGAGTTGAAGACTTGAAGCATTCAACCTTGTTCAAGCCTTGGAGGCCTTTAAGCAACGTAGGCACTTGTTTAAAGCAATTTTAATAATGATTTTACGAACTCTTCAAGAGCTTTTATGAATAGGTCTCCAATGACTTTATTTGACCTACCTTCAATGGACTGTTTGGGTAAATGCAATCGTTGAGAGCTAACTACTATATTGCCAGTTGACTGGATTAAATTTTCAGTTGACTACTAATGCGTTTAGTCAACTGGAAACTAATGTAGTTCACTAATGCTTAGACAAAAATATTATGTAAATTGAACCCTCACATTTGGCTTACTAAACTCTCCAATCGAGTTCACCCTCCAGTCGATTGGATATTGTCAGCGGTACTTCCACTCGACCTTTTGCGCCCTTGTTAGCCTGTCTAAAGTTCCGGGATAGAGCTAAGTTGCAATCTTTGACTCAAGACCTGATGTTCCTTAATCGAACGCTTCAGCTAAGGCACTAGTTAATAGTCTACCCCTACCTACTTAACCGCATCATCCCCATTCCCCAATGATACTACCCAAAAGCAAAAGCCCAAGATTATACATTACTCTTAATCCCTCACAACTTTCATGCCTCTATGTCTTTAACTTTATTGATGCACCTTTTTGCCCTTGAGTTCACCTCATGTCAATCCTTTGGTTTCTCAAATACATCAAGCTCCACCTTCCTTCTATTCTTCTTTCATCGCATGCGAGTACACCTTGCTTTGGGCCACCCCAGAGTACACCTTGTGTTAATCCATCAGTACCTCAGATGCACTAAACTACTTTGTTGATCCATATGTCATCCTTCTTTCCTTGCATTCTGAGTTTACCTCAGATTACAACTTGCCTCAGGTCTTTAGTCCCTCAAAAACGCCAAGCTTTGTGAGTTTGTTCACTTAACCTCTTTCTGCCTTTGGCTTTTGAGACTACCTGTGTGTGCCTTTCGAGCCATTGAACCTAAACCAATCAACTTGACCACATCGAATCATTTAACAAACCAATTCGATCACATCGAGTTGTCAATTGAAGTCCCATTTCCCTAACATCTTGTTCTGGTTGGAGATTGAAACTCAATTTGGAATGAGATTTCAAATCTTGGATATATTTCTTTGCTCTCTCTTTTACAGGTTTATGTGCGCTAATAGATGACTCTTCTAACTATATAAGTTATTCGTCACCTTTGAATATGTTTATGCCATGTAATTTATTTTCTCTCATGTTATCATCTATTTGAACTATACTTAATTACTCTTGGATATTAATATTTTTATTTTTAATTTTTATTTTAATTTTAGCTTACACACTCATTTTAAGTTATTATCATCTTTGCTACATTAAGTTTTTGTGTGTTATTTCTTAATAGGCCAACACTCTACCCTATAAAGTATGGTTGGTTTCTCTACAATCTTATAAAATTTTCCTTTTAGCCTAAAAATCATTTAGCAATCGCAAACCACTTAGTCTTACTCCTATTAATATTATCTTTACCAATTTTAATTTTTTTGCCTAAACTCTTAGTTATCTGAATTTCTTGACTATCCATTTTAAAATTGATTAATTTCTTATTGCTGAAACTATATTTCATATTTTATATTTTGGTTCTACTTATTTTAAGAACTTTAGTTCATAAAGTTTTTATCTTTAATTCAAGCTTGAAATTTTAATCTAATTACACGCTCAAAATATAATAAGTCCTATACATGACAACATTAAAGAAGCTTATCTTTTATGTGGTTGGCTGGTTCATTTATTACTAATGCAAACAGGTAGATATAAGCCCATAACTATTGAAAAATCTTTTATTCTTGCTATCTGGAGATTTACCACTAGTAATAATATTAGGGTATGTTTCTTTTATAATATTAGTGGAATTACTAGAGATTCGTATCCTCTAAGATCCACCATACTTTTCTAGAGACTATAAGAGTTTGCTAAGTCAATACAAATTATAAGATTGATTCTATATTTTCTTATTTGTTATCTTACTGAATAAATGACTTCTACAATTTACAACAATAACAACCTAAGCCACATCCCACTAGGTGGGGTTTAGGGGTCAGCTATAATCATTGCTCTGTATTTCCTATTATATCATCATTTATATTTAAATAAATTCTATCTAACCAAGTCTTTTTTATCCTCATTTAATGTGCATATTTGTTAGTTTCAAATCGCATAACTGTCTGTACCATCTTAAATGTATCCCTCGGAGTTTTCTTCAATAGATGCAACTTCGACTCTTTCTAATGCTCTTATTTTTTATTCTGTTTATCTTCGTATGCTCACATCTACCTTAACATCATCATCTCTGTGACTTTCATCTTTTGCACATACCTCGCATGTCCACACATCCACCTTAACATCTTCATCTGTGCAACTTTCATCTTCTGCTCATGTGCTCAAGTCATAGCCCAACATTCAGCGCCATATAACATAGTAGGTCTAACCGCCGTTTTATAGAACTTCCTTTTAGGTATTAGAGATGCTATACGATCATATCAAACACCCGACGTTAACCTCCATTTCAACCATATTCTATATAAGAAATCTCTCTCAATTCCTCCCTCAACACCAATAACAAACAAGCTCTATCTCCTACTATATCAGTATCTATACTTAAATAAATTTTATCTTATTTTATTGTTGCTACTAAGTCTTTTTTGTTCTTCTTCTTTCTCATTTGATATGAGTGTTTGCCATAGTTTTACATAGCTTAATTGGAGCATTTATTGGTTGTCTAGGTACATGCTCATACCATTTTAAGCGTGTCTCTCAGAGTTTTTCCTTCATACCACCTCAATCTCTCCGTCATTTTGCATGAATGATCCTAAATACTTAAAGTTCTTTTCAAACAATTCGTTATCTCCTATCTTAACAATTTTCTCATTACGTCTAATATTGCTAAACTCAAATTTCATATATCCTGTCTTTACTTTACTAAGCTTAAAACCTTTTACTTCTAGTATTTTCTGCTAACATTTTAGTTTAGCATTTACTTCTCATCTATCAAAATATTATCATCCTCAAATGACATGTACTACGATATTGTGTCTTAAATGTGTTCCGTGAGTTCGTTTAGTGTAAAAAGATAGGGATTTAGAGCTGATCCTTGATGTAACCTTATTTTTACTGTGAATGATTTAATTAATCCGTTGTTATATATCCTTAATTAGTTCATTATATGTTACGCTAACACCTTTCTCGTTTAGAATTCTCCTTATAATTTCTATTGGGACTCTATCATAAGCTATATTGCATGGATATAGATACGGGTATTGTATCGGATACAACACTGATACGGCGATACGGAAAATTAGGAAAAATATAAGGCACGACAGCTAGGATATATCGATTATTAAAAAATAAAAAATATTATATATATGTATAGTATTAAAATTAAAAATCCTAGAATAGAAAACCAAGTCCATATTACATGGACCATAATATCCATTATAAACAAAAAGTAAACATAATAAAATACAACACACCAAATCCATATTAAATAAGTAAAAAAAAATCAAACATCCATATCGGTCTCATCACCAACACCACCTTTGTCCCTAAATAAGACCGACTCTAATTCAGGTTCATCAAGAGATAAATTGACAATTTCAAGGATAGCAGCACCCTCCATTTCTATGGAATCAAATCCATCTGCTCCAACATCCCACATCTTGCTTTCTCCGTCATTATAATGTGAACTCCTCCTAGATAAAAGACGAAAATTATAGTGAACATACACTAAATCTTCCGCTCTTTGTGGTGTTATCTTGTTCATCTTCAATGAGTGTATGAAATTGTAGGTGCTCCAATTTCTCTCACAAGAAGAAGAAGAAGATGGATGTCCAAGTAGCTTTAAAGCTAAACTTTGAAGAGTTGGTGTAGAAGCACCATGGATAACC
>JBAMIE010000022.1:1158521-1171924 GCA_037177295.1 Kaempferia parviflora | reverse complement strand
GGAGAATTCTAGAAAAAAGAGATGTTAGCGTAGTATATATTGAATTAATCGCGGGTATGTACGAGGCTGTAAGGACCAGAGTGAAAACTTCAGGCAGATTAAATGAAGCATTTTTAATAAAGATAGAGTTACATAAAAGGTTAACTCTAAGTCCATATCTTTTACACTAATGGATGAACTGACACATCAAGAGTACATGTTTGCAGATGTACACGTGAAAGAGTAAATGTTAAACTAGAATCTTAGCGGAAAATACTAAAAGTGAAAGATTTTAAGCTTAGTACTTTAAGTATTTAGGATCTTTTTGCAAAACGATGTAGGGATCGAGAGAGATGTCTTACATAGAATACAAACATGATGATTGAAATAGAAGAGAATGTCAGATGTTTTATGTGATCGTAAAGTACTTCTAAAACTTAAAGGGAAGTTCTACAAAACAATAATTAGACCCGTTATGTTATATGACACATGAGTAGAAGTTCTACAAAACAATAACTTGTCTTATCATAAAAGACGTAAAAAAAATAAGTACATTTAAATACTTACAAAGAAAGGGAATAATAACCAAAGGAAAAGAACTATAAAAGAATGTCCTTGGAAGGTAGAGTGGTATGTGATTGACGAGATAACAAACAATAACATAGCAATATTCTAAAGGAGAGAGGAATATATATTTTGCAGTAGAGCCAAATTTCAAGGCAAATTGCCAACCCATTATATACTATGTGCGCGCTATGCAGGAGCACATGCGAAATAAGTTACTATTATATTATATTGTAATGGACATTTTATTAGCCTCCCAATGTATATATCATGGTTTGGTTCTCTCTCATCCTTTTCTACAATTTATACTTAATCTAACCTAAAATAATAAAACCTAATCATATTTATCAAAGTTATTATTAATTCATAATATATGGAGTAAACATTACTATTTAGTTTAAAGCATTTAAAATCAAAATATGTATGAAATTACTCAACCATTAAATCAAAGAAAATACACCAATTAAATAGTTAGGCCATACTTATAAAAACTTAAATAAGGTTAATTGTTATAAAATTTTGATTTTAAACAATACTACGAGTTGTTCAGATAGGAAGGAAAAAGAAAATGATCATTAATAATATAAATAAGATTTCACCTAATCTAAATTAATCGATTATAATAAAGTGCCCAAAAGAACCTATTCTAGTTAGTTGGTCGACATAATCAATCGCATGTATGACAAAATATAATAATAATGACAAATAGATGATTTTCAATAGTGGCTTATTGAGATTAATTCTATTAACTACATAAATTCTAAAAATTGAAACAAATTATGTTATTAGCTTAAAAGAAATAGGATGAAGCATGTTATCAATGCAAATTGCATACTCATTACAAGTAAATTTATCACGAATGTTACTAAGTAAATTAGTGATAATGCAAGATCAACAAAATCACCAATCAAATAAAGATAATAAAAGGATCTATGAATCAAGCATTGATGCCAACAATCAATAGAATGAAATAAAATGAAATAAATAATGAACAATTGTTTATCTTGAGAGTACAGAGGCATGCTTTATTTATAATACAAGGTCTAAAAACAAATAGTAATTATCATGCAAACTTTAGATTGTATTAAAGATGTTCACTAAAAATAGAATAGTTTAGGTATAATTTAAATCTTGTCTAATGAAAAAATTATCATTTGTTTCTAAGACCTTATATTAAAAATAAAACTCCTCTGTGTCTCTTAAGGTAAACAATTGTTGATCATTATAGGAAGAAGAGGAGAGTTAACTTCTTTAAAAATATTTATCTTTAATTTATCTAATTCTATGGATTGTTGGCATCAAAGTTTGCTTCACATATACTTTCATTATCTTTGGTCGATTGGTGATCTTAGTAATCTTTCATTATCACAAACTGATTTAATAAATTTTTTTTTTTATAAATTGTCAATTTTAATATGCATAATTAGTATGGCATTTACATTAATCACATGCTTCATCCTATTCTCTTTCAAGTTAATATCATATGCATTTAACCAAATTGATGTAAAGGATTCATGAAATTATTTTTTCAATTTTCAGAAATGATGTATTTAGTAGAATTAATATCAATAAGTCACTATTGTAATCAATTTGTCATTGGTATTATTATATATCGTCATTAGTGTATAACATTTAATCTAGTTAATTCATTATACTACATGTGATTAATTAAATTGTCCAATTAATTTGTATAGGTTCTTATGGGAAGTTTTATATAATTGTTTAATTAAGATTGAAATTTAATTATGTTACTGATGATTTTTTTCGCTTCCTATCTAACATCCCAAAATATTTTTTAAAATCAAAATATTGTAATTAACCCAATTTAAGTTTTTATAATGCTATGCACCTAACTATTTAATTTGTGTATTTTCTCACTTTAATTTAATGGCTAAATTATAATCTTATACAGATTTTGATTTCAAATGTTTTAAACTAAATAAACATGCTTAGTCAATAGTTAGTTGATAATGACTCTAATAAATACATACATAAGCTTTGTCAAGCAATTTACAAGATTTTATTAATTTAGGTTATGATTAAGTATAAATTGTAGAAAAAAAATAGAAAGAATTGACCCATCACATATAGATTGGAGGCTAATAAATCATCTGTCACAATATAATAACATAGTAACTTATTTACCAGAACAAGAAGTTAAATAATTCCTTTTGATTTGTATGTTATCTTGCTCTTGATAATCAACTACATATTCTTATTAATGGTATACCCAAATACTTGTTTTACCCTACAATGTGGGAAATCAAGATTGGTAGATTATGTTACATGGTAGTCCGTGATTGGGACCTCAGTTGTCAAACATGGCAACAACAAGTTTACTGCATGAGTTTGTGGCACAGTGAGGTAGGTGTGTATACCACTCCAAAGGAGTGTCAGCATTTCTCAACGAGTCACTCATGTCTTGGGTTTGCATTCTATGCTCTTATAGTCTTATGCTTTCGTAGTAAAATGCACCACTATTGCTTTTCTTAATCACTTCTATATATTTTGTTTGATATTACATTTGTTATATAATTACTTTAACCTTGACTCAGGGAAAACCTTATTCAGCTGCCGGTCGTGTCGACCCCAATTCCATAAACAATTTTTTAGATTACAATGAGGGAATAGTAAGCCTACTGCGAAAAAAGAGCAAGTTAGAGACGTTATCTTCTTTTAGTTCACCTTATGTAATAATGTCATGATCACTTGTTATCAGACTTGTCAAGACTTGCTAAGCAATTTGTTTCAAAAAAAGACTTTATGACAACTTAATTAGTATCATAGCCAATCTAATTCAAACCATGCTGAGGCATTGGAAACGGTTGCATACGTGATAGTGGAGCCATCATTATGCCTCACATGCCAATAAATAGTGATGATTCAAGCCTTCAGTGGGGGAGATTAGAACACAAAAATTTAGCCCCGCATAGTGAATTGTGGGTTAATATAAGATTAGATGAGTTTGATATTATTAACTTGGACTTAAGGATTTTAAATCAATGGTGCAGTCTGACAAGTTAATTAGTGAGTTGTCTCCAAAGTTTGCACTTTCTCATCACATTGTCTACCAATTCTGCTTAATAACATTTGTATTGAAGATGCCATAAACCATTAAACAACCTCCCGTGAGAGTCTCACCTATAAATTAATCATTTGCTGCAATCTAGTTTCACCAATAACAACCCAGTTACACTCGTTCAACTGTAATACTCAGAACTTAACGAATAATAACATATTCAGTATTAAAAAAAAATGATTAACCAGGCTGGGTAACGTCGTGCCTGAGGTGACCAATCCGGCCCTACGGAAGTTTCCCACTAGCCACAAGGGTAAATCGGGAAGCACTAGCGGTGGGCGGCCCAGAAGCCTAGCATCCCTTAGTTGCAAGTCCCATTTGGAGGAAGTTTCCCCTTAGTTGCCTTTTATTTCAGTTGTTATGCTTTGGATGAGACTAATGAATTGGAACCATCGTATTCTTTTTTAGTATCCAATACTAAAAAAGAATGCTTTGGTTTAGTTGCACTAATAACCGATCATTTCATTTTGCCTTCTTTTTTTTTTTTTTGTACCTTTCTATGTTTCATATTATCATAGACACTGATCATCTACTACTTTCTCTTTCCTAGAGAAAGGTAAAGAAATATATCCATTAAGTAATTGTAATTATCCATAAAAGTGGAGTTTAGAATTTTGGCGTACTTGTGAATGTTTAGTGGACACCAAGTCAATTTACTTAAACTGACCTTGCTTCATATCCTGCCCAACATACGTGATGCTGGTATTTTACAGTACAGAGACATCCTGTTAGCTCTAATCTTCAGAAATTCATTGTTACTCTATTAATGATTTAAATGATAGTAAGACAAGAGGTTTGAATGAGAATTCCAGGCTGATAAACCTTAAGGGGGGATATCAAACAACAGAAGAAAGAAACAACAACCAAAATCAATATTTACACCCTGAAAAGAAATTCGCTACAAAAGAAGAAAGAAATAAACAGCGTAAGGAAAGAGGAAGCAGAAGCCAGTGCAGAATCACATACCCAGGTTCGTGATTGAGGACATCGCAGATCTCAAGGTTTATCGACCAATCCGGCCCGACGAGCATGTCGCTCGTGGCTCGATCCACCAGAGCGACCGCCATCGCCGAAGCCCCAAAACCCCAAATAAGTAACCGAACCTATCAAGGAGGATGCGGCCGGAAGGGAATCAACTCCAGAGGGGGATCGAGATGGCGAAACGGCGGCGAAGGCGAATCCCTAAGGAAGAAGCTTGCGCACACAACTCAAATTCGCTTTCCCCTTATCTTCGCGAGAGAAGGAAGGCAAGTCGGTGTTGTCTTTTTTATTATTATTATTTTACTTTTTTTTATTTGTTGGGCCGCCCGGCAATGAAATGCTTTTATGATTTTGACATTGGATTAGCTGGTTCCTTCACTTCTCACACAGAAATATCTCCGTTTCTTATTCTCCTGTGGGGAAAATCCGATCCGATTCAGTATTTATGTATCGATCGTTTCTTAAATATCATATCTTAAATTACATTATTCGTACCGATATAAATCATACAAAATATTATAAAATTTGTAGTAGTTTATTTAAAAAGTTTAAATGAACAATTAAAGAGAAATTGATTCATCATAAATTCATTCCTTGTATGAGCACGTCTTTGTTAAAAAAAAATTAAACACCTTAATATATATAATTTTAAATAAATATTAATTTTTAAAAATTATATTTTATATAAATTATTATTAGATATATTAAATTTTATTATTAAAATTTAAGAGGACAATTTCATATATGGGGAGTAATTAAATCATATAGTAATAATTTAGATAAGTAAGGGGTACAATAATTAATAATGGTATAAAAATGATTGTGAAGGAAGAAAAAAATTAGAGAAAAATAATAGTAGAATATTAAATATATTTTTGACCTTTAAAATATTTTTATATAAAAAATTCAATTTACAACCAATAAATATTTGATAATTTACCAAATAGCATACTCAGGTTTGTGAATGGATAAAAACTATTATATTTGGGTATTTTCCAAAGGCATACTCAATTTATTATTCTTTCTGTTCTACTCCTTAATCATTTCTCTCTTCTGTGTTCCTCTTTTATATACATGTAATTTTTTTCTCTTTCCTCTCCTATGTACATACAAACTATTTTCGTTTTCCTTAACCTTTTATATGCATGCATATATAATATAAGGTGGGATTAATATGATTTCACATTAGGTCCACAGTTTAAGGTTTAATTGATTTTTTCAATAATATTTTAACACCTCTAGTAAAGTTGAAAAAATAATAGAGAGTCGTTGAACTCCTTGTAACCTCAGGAATTCACAGGGTCTAAAATGGGTCAAATGAACATGTTTAGATCCATTAGTAGATTTCGGTCAAAATCCACTAATCGACCTAGAGACTTCAGATTGCAATCATTTTAGGTCTTGTAAATTTTAAGGCTACAAGGAGTCTAACAACGTCGTCCATTGCATATTTCGACTTTTACAGATATGTTAAAATTTTATCAGAAAAATCAGCTAAACCATAAACACATTCATATCAAACACATGTTAGTCTTAATATGACTTTATATCCGGCCTAATGTGGGTCGAATATGAGAATCATATCATATCCAACGTGGCCCTGATATGATTCCATATACTCATGAGAGTTAGAGTTTAGTTAATTCTTTTGATAAAATTTTAACACCTCTAAAGAAACCAAAATATATAATGGATAGTACCGTTGGACTCTTTACAGTCTCATAAATCCACATGATCTGAAATGGATCCAATCCGACCTATTTAAGTCCATTAGTGAGTTTTGGTCAAAATTCACTAATCGACCTAGAAACCTTATATTACAACCATTTCAGGTCCTATGAATTTTTTAGGCTGCATGGTGTCTATCGGTATCATCCATTGCATAGTCCAATCGGTATTGTCCATTGTATATTTCAGCATCTCCAAATGTATTAAAATTTTATTTTAAAAATCAACTAAAGTATAAATCCAATCATATAAAGCCCAACATAAACCTAATATTTTTCCATATCAGGTCAATATAGCCCTGATATTTTATTGCTACAATGAGCACGTCCTTGTCCATCCAAATTTAAAATTACTGCCATGTATGAAATTTTTCGTGGAAAACTTCTGTGAAACACGAACGATCATCTACCAGATTAATTAAGATTAATCGACTAAAAAAATTGAATTTATGATGTCAACTAACAAAATAAAACATAAATAAACAAGATGGCAGAATTACGGAAAGACTAATCACACTGACGTATCAAATGGAGCTTACTTTGCACTTGACCAGACAGTATGAAGCAATGTGATGATCATCCTTTGATCAAATAAACAAATTAAATTTTGATAAATAACTTATTCTCATATGAATGCACAAACACAGCTTGATTCCCAGTATGAAGCATTGTTTTCTCATCAAGGACAGTCTGATAGAAAAACAAGTACAAATGTAACGGTATAATTTTGCAAACCCAATTGGTCGCGTGCTGCTACCAAAAATATTACTGATCAGAATATTGGTAGAGTTCCAACTATTTCTTCACATTCCATGAAACCAAAGAGTACAGCTAAATGCTCGATGAATGATCAGTGATGACTTCATCACCCGGGGATGAAAGTCTTGGAGTAGACCGGAATCACAAAATTCATCTCCAGAGTGATCGAGCAGATCTTTGAAAGCTTCAACTTTTCTATCAACCAACAGTTTTCTCTCAACGTTCACATGAAGTCATCTTCAAGTTCTTGCAGGGATTTATTTGCAGATGCAATCTGCTTGTTGGATGTCATCTTCTCGGAGACCATCAGACTCTTGTAGCTCCTTACCTCTGCTTGTTTTTCCTTTTCAAGCTTCTGCAATTCTTCCCTCTTCTTCTGCAAGACAATGAAAACGAGTCACTGAGGAAAATAGATTTCTCAAAATACAATGTAGCAATATTTAAAAAACAGGGGGAAACTCTATGTAATTCAGCAACTAAAATTCAAGGAACTGAAACATTCTTTAACCACTCGTGCATAATAAGATAATTTGTAGCACAAATTGAACCTCCTCCGTGTTGATCCTAGGGTGGATTGGCGGGGCGCTGATGGCAAGTGTTTCACTTTTGTTTTTTTTTTGCCACTTGATAGAGCTGCCTATTGTCCCCAATTAACAATTTTCTAAGTATGCCATCCAAATGTGAAAAAACGGACTCACTTTATCCCTTAGCTGGGCCTTCCTTTCTGCTCTTTCTGCTGCATTGATAGCTTCTCTCTCAGCTTCAAACAAAGAAAGTTAATTGTCACACTCAAACAAAATACCAATATATGTACAGGAAAGAAATCTAAAAGCTAGTTACAAGCGATTCTCTTCTACTGTGCACTTCAAATGAAATACAATGACAGCGTGGAAAAGAGAATTCAAATAACAATGTTTTGCAAAGTGCAATCTCTGCCATGCTTGCAATATAAGCTAAAGTTTCTCAACTTATAATTAGATCATATTAATCAATATGATGCCTATTGCTTTCATATTTACCCAACAATTTCAACTGCAAAATTGATACCTTTCAAGTCTGGTTTCCTCTCAACCTTGGTCTTGTTCAGCCTGTTAACAACCTCATTTATGCGTTTTTCTACCTTCACTGTCTTAACCTGTCAGAATAAACAGGGCCAGTTACAGAGACTTCAAAAGAAGGAAGACAAAGACAGACATATCAAACCAAATTTCATTTTAAATAACAAACAAATGTAATCACAATTACAATATAACCATCTCCATAGTCCAGACTATCAAAAAGGGTAATTGTGCATAAGAAGGAAAAAAAACTAAGTTGAACTGAATAGATCAAAACAAAATCAAATTAAAATACAAAAAGACAACTGCAGATCAAGTAAAAAATATTGGAAGAATCTAATGTAGCATAGTACATAAACGGTGCTAAAACTAAAAGGATATCCGAACTTGGAACATCAAGATTTTAGTTTAAGATACTTCGTGAATAAATCAATAAAGTCAACGTTTTTAGAGCACATGGCATTTTTAAGGCATGAAGGTGCTATAAAGCTCAAGGCTCTATGCATCTGCCCAAGTAAACTGAAGTATTTAATTTTGAAAAAAAAAACCTATATGCAACTAAGCGAATGAAAAAAAAAGAGAAATATTATAATTTATCACAGATATCTAGAAATTAATATTCAATACTACAAGCAATCAAATATATCCACATAGATAAACCAGGTATCATACTCCACAAATCTCAAATCTGGTATGAACTCACTAAAGCTGGAACTATGAGGGACGGAGACTAGAGTCAAACTATAACAATAAAGAACAAATACTGAACTCTGTTATAGGATGTACAAGCAATAACAGAAGAAATTTAAAATGACATGCTACACAAACGAAAGATTAATTCATCTAATTAGTAGAAAGTAGAATTGATGAGTATAGGGGTAAAGCGCACTGATTTTTATCTTACCTAGATTTATCTTAGAATTTAGAGCCTATCAACCTGAGAAAATTTTACCAAACTGGTCAAGATGCTCCTTTGGGCTTTGACTACATGTGAGTTTTTTTTCTTCTCGTGTGTGAAGTAACAAAAAGACCAAGGGCTAA
Source organism: Kaempferia parviflora (assembly GCA_037177295.1). NCBI lineage: Eukaryota > Viridiplantae > Streptophyta > Magnoliopsida > Zingiberales > Zingiberaceae > Kaempferia > Kaempferia parviflora. The sequence continues at coordinate 1,162,736 of JBAMIE010000022.1, read as the reverse complement.
TGGACACTAAGAAGCCTGCTCGAACCATGCATCACATATGCCTCTGAGCTTAACCATTTTATTTGTTTCCCCCCTTTGTGTACTTTCTCGAGAGATTCGTAACATGAAAAAAGGGAAGAAACGAATTAGTTGAATCAGGTGTCCCTCAAGAGCCGAGTGCCTAGCACGAGATGTTTCATGCTTGCCTCAAGGGCATCTATTATAATTATTGAAGGTGTTCACCAAGAATTAACTTATCGTACAAGACTCGTTCTTTTCAATCAAGATTAGGAGTTAAGTCCATATTGGTTACCATTGACTCACCATGTGACAAGATTGCAATAGTAAAATTGCTGCCATATGACCTAGAGGTCGTGAGTTTGAGTCTCATAATAACCTCTTGTAAAGTAGGTAAGGCTGCGTACAATAGACTCTTCCCCAGGACTGGACTATAAATGAACCGAACGTTCATGAACAAACTTGGTGTTCGGCTTGCTAAGAGCTTGTTTATGTTTGTTTAATACACCAGATCAATTAAATAAACAAGCCTGGACAACTCGTTAAACTAAATAAACAAGCTGGAACACCTATGTGCTCAGCTTGTTAATGTTCGTGAACAAGAACAACATTCGTGAACAATGTTCACGAACCATGTTTATTAATGAAACCCACTTTTTAAAATGAACAAAAAAAAGTTTGAATTATCAAGCTCAACAACCAATCAAATAAACAAAAGTTTCAAACAAGCAAACAAGCTTGAATTGAGAGCTTGATAACATCTAAATGAACTAAGCTCAAGTCAAACTTGAACCAAACTTAAGCTCATAAAAAATAAATCAAGCCAAACTTGAACAATCATTTCAATGACTTCAATCATTTTAGGCTTGGCTTAATTTGACTCAGTTACCTTATCAAACAAGCTTGAACACCCTAAAGTTTGGTTCAACTTATTTACAACCCTACTTGGGACCCCACACTGGTAGAAGTTTCGTGCACCGAATTTCCCTTTTTTTATTAGATTTATTTTGAATTTGTTAGATTTAACTTTTAATAGGTTTTCATTTTGTTTTTAGAATCATATAATATAATATTTGAACTGAATTGCATTGAATCAAACTTTATTGTAACCATTCTTTTCGTTCCGATTCACATGTAAGAGTGATATCATTTCCAATTCACTAGTATGGATCATATTTTTTTTGGTTCTATCTGGTTCATATGTAAGAATCATATTGTTTCCCATTCATATGTAAGAACCATATAATTTCTAGTTCATATGTGTGGGAACCATATTGTTTCTGGTTCTTATGTAAGAACCATATCATTTCGTTCTTATGTAAGAAATTCTTGGTTCACATGTTATGGATCATGTAATTTTACATGTGCATCATAACACATTTGATAATATGAATCATGAATTGTACATTTTGACAATTATGATGGTTAGTAGAATGTTAAATCAATACATAAAGAGGTAGATGTTTATTGATTCTTTTTTACCTAGGTTTATTTTAGAATTTAAAGCCTACATCAAAAAATTTACTAAATTGGTCAAAAAGCTTATTGAATGTGTACTATCATAACAAAAACCCTGATGGACTTTATGACAATAGACATAACTAAGAAAACCTTACTTTTTACCATGTAATCTTTATATTAGTCCTTGCTTAATAGCATTTTATTTTCTCCTTTCTATGTTTAGTGGCTTTTCATCATTGCTACGAATCTCTAGAAATTACTATCATAACACTAAAGAATAAAAGGACAATCATGGTTTGAAATCTCATACCATATCAGGTGATATGAAACATATTATTCCGATGAATAACTGGAACTTGATACTACTTGACATTAACAATATCACTCAAGTCATTGTGTCAATCATGTCAATGAATATTGTCTTATGCCAACACTCAATATCCGATGGGATGCTACAATAGAGGTTAAGATGAATTGAAATAATGGATGGAGGAGGATCCGAAGATTTTATCTTTTTTTTAAGAGTTATTTTCCACTATTGCATTTTTTGATTGAGTCCGTTAGGATTTTGAATTTGTTAAGATTTTTCCTGTTTGTTAGGATTTTTTCTTTTTATTAAGATTGTTTTTCCTTTTTTGCATCTTAGGGTTTTGGGTCTATTTAAACAATTGTTTAGTTGATACTACAGTAAGTTTTTGGATGAATCTTAACTGACTCAAAATCCTAAAAACCCTAAATGGATTCAAAATCAAAAAATGCAAAAGAGGAAAATAATTCTAAAAAAAAAGATAAAATCTTTGGATCTTCCTATATAAGTCGCTCCGGGTTGAAAAGAACTTGTCCTCGAATTTATAGTGTTAGGTGCTAACATGGGAGGAAGATCCTGCGACATCAAATTCCAAAATCTTCTAGCAGTTGTTGGACTTTCACCTTAGCGCTAGATAGCAAAGACTCTTCCCTCACGATGATACGCCTAGTGTTGAGGATCAGATAACGTATAGGGCTTTTGAGTAGAACAAGCCCTAAGCGCGGCAATTCCACAAGACATGGTCGGATGAGTTGTAGCCTCAATGATACTTTGATCTGTCACTGTCATTCGTAGCAACATATTGATCCCTCGCCACTTGAATCTTGTCTTTGGTTACGTTGAAGTTTTCTGAGTAGGCCAAGAAAGCCCATGACAAAATTGCATCCTATGATAGAATGCCCTTCTCATAGAGGTAGCTAAAGATTGTACAAAACAAAGGTGATAATTGTGTAGCAGTCTCCAAGCAAATCACTTTAAATTTCATAATTACTTCAATCTCTTCATCTACACTCTTTAGATAATGTTTCAAAAGATCCTCAGATAATCCACCATCCGTAATTTCCTCTTTTTCATCGTTTTGAACATAACTTAAACATGGAAGCTCTATCCCTCCAACTCTTCCGCTGACGGTGCCTCCATCGAGGGAATTCTAAGTGTTCGAATCTTACAGCATGTCATCACCAACTTCATTGACAACTTCTACTTTATCAGCGTTGTAAATCGGATGCTATTTCGATTTTGTTGTCTACATCTTCCTTATGATAAAAAATTTCTTCCACCTTATCAAACCAATCAAGAATTACTCGTTTTGCAATGTACCATAAAAATCGGAAAGTTCAACTAGAAATGATATGCACATGGAAAAAATCTCAGAGAAAAGCTCAGGGATAGACACATAAAGTTATGGCCCACCATTTTCACTTTCTGTGAGCCGCCCATCACTTTATGTGTCTATCACGCGCTTTTCTCTGAGATTTTTCCCTATGCATATCATTTTTCAAACCCGATGTCTACATACAATTCATCTTGAATGTGGTTCTCGCGATTATGATAGGGTTTTGCAAAAGTAGAATCGGAATTAAGATAATAGAACTTACGACCTTTAAGATCTTATGTTGTTAGACGCTGAGATAACTTTGCAACTTGTTCAAGAATCTCATCTTGGATGCTACGATCACAGTGCGAGCTTCCTTAACCGGAACCTATGACATTCATTGGATCTAGAACTCTATACCAACTACATCGGGTGGGATAGTGATTATCGCTGTATTGGTTCGATTGGTTCGAAAATGAACGCTAGAAACAATATCCTAAAGCTTGTTGATTTGGAAGAATACTAGAAAATAGGGAAAAGAGAAATAAACGTTGTTTAAATAGACTTAAAACCCTAAGATGCAAAAGAAAGGAAAAACAATCTTAATAAAAAGAAAAAAATCCCAACGGAAAGAAAAAATCTTAATTGACTCAAAATTCTAAAAATGCAAAAGAGAAAAATAACTCTAAAAAACGATAAAATCTTTGGATCCTCCTGTATCATAATGTTATTATTTTTCTAGTTGTGTCCATATATATAATATCAAAATTGAATAATTTTCGATGTAACACAAACTCCAAACGCAAGTATATAGTTGTCTAATCTTTTTCTTTTGTCATCTTTCTCTCCTTCCTCCTCTAATTTGCCACCAGCACCATACATCAAAGCATTGGCACAATATTAAAACAGTATGGTTCTAGTCAAAGACCAAAACTTGTACATGACTACACAGCTCAAGATTTTGAACCTTAAGGGCAACATAGAAAAAAACATTATTTTCCTTTTAGTTGCATTAAGAGGTGCCCTTTAAGAGTTGGGTGCCTAGAGTGAGGTGCTTTATGCTTTTGGAAGGTGCTCACCTAGGATAAGCTTGATGCCATCTAGCCTAGTCCTGCCTTACCAAGCCACCTAGGCA
>JBAMIE010000022.1:1137906-1151195 GCA_037177295.1 Kaempferia parviflora | reverse complement strand
GGTTCTAGGTTAATTAACTTTCTGGGTTAATTAATTTGGTATGTTTTGGATTAATTAATTCGTTAAACAAGTAAACTATTTGATTATACTAACACACCAGATTAACTGTAATTTTAAAAGGATTTAATCAATTAATTATAATGTTGACTAATTAACTAATTAGCAAAGGGATCGGATTGCTAAGGTAATTTAATTAAAATAAAATTACTGATTTAGTTAATCTAGAATTTACTTAATGGAATTGGTTAAGTAAATGGATAATTGATTAATTGATAATCTGAACCTTAATTTGAGATTTAGTACCTTAGCATTAATGTGTTGATTAACAATTGAGTTAATGTGATTGTTGGATTAATTCTTATTGGATGAAAGTAATTGATGATTAAGTTGATTAAAGGATGAATTGGTTGAGATGATTAATTTTGTTGGGAATTAAATAATTAAGTTATATATTATGGATTAATTAAGAAATCTAATTAATTAATTAATTAATAGAGTGATTAATTAATTAATTACTAGAATGATACATTGATTATAGATCCTTAGTTTTGTCTTGTGTTCATGTATTCATAAGATTCGAGTTTGAAGTGATCTCATGGACTTGAAGATGGTTGAAACGATCTGCAAAAGATGACATTTGAGGTAGGTAGTTCCTGCTTATCTTCTTTAGATTGACCTTAGTACAAAATTTTATTATTTGATTTGTTTAGTAGATTTATTACCTTGACTCCACTCTGTTTACTTCTTGAGCTTGACCTTACTTTTAGTCTGTTCGATATCCATGCAGTCTAATTGCTATCCATGTTATTTTATTATTATTTATACTTGTGTCGTTATATTTGTGATATCATAGCATAGTTTATAGAGCTTTACCTTTGGATGTGATTATTTCACTTTGTTTGGTGTTTATTATTGTGTAGACATTTACCTTTGGGCTACCCACTAGACCAAGTAGTGCTAGCATGTATTGTTGCCCGCAGAGCATAGCTAGATGGCTACGTGTCCTGTCTATCCACCAGACCAAAGGGTAGTAACGTGTATTGTAGCCCATAAACAGTGACATTTATGTGCTCTGACTGTCCACTGGACCAGATAGTGATAGCGTGTATTGTCGCTCGTAGTCAGTAGCTAACCAAATCTGCCTACCAAATCAGAGGGTGGTAGCGTGTATTATCACCCGTAGATAGTTGATAACTTGTTTTATGCTTGTATTATATGCTTGTTATGTGCTTAGTTTATGCAGGTGATTTTTGGATGTACTTTATACTCCTGATTGATTGGCTATACCTGGTGGAGTAGGTCAGTGAAAGGTTACTTTGTTGGTTATGGTTTGTTTAGTAAATGAATTTATGGAGGTACTCTTACTTTTGTAGTAATTATTTTACTTGAGACTGCATCATTTGGCTTCCTTATACTATGTAGATCATGCACTATCCGCTATACCCACTAAGTATTTTGTACTCACTACCCCTTGCTTTTCCTTTTTATTTTCAGGTTAACAGGTAGATGATATATTGTGTCACTCGGAGGTTCTGACGGTCAATCCCACTCGAGTTTAGATTTTTTATTTTGAGTTGTTGGTTTATATTCCGCTGCTTGTAGTTTTGATTTTTGTTTCGTGTCAAATGTTATGTCGTTAGTTATGTTTTTGGTTAGTTAATATGTTACCTTGTACATGCATACATACGCACGTCGACATTTGTATCTGGTTGTTTTTATTTTTCATTGGTATTTTATGTTGACTTGATCTGAGTTCGATATCATATTCCTCATATTGTCACTAGGGTACCGTCCGGTTTAGCAGACAAGTATAACCTCGGGGTGTGACACGTACCTTGATACTAGAGTCTGGAGTCTTAATACATTTTTATAGGAGTCTTTTCACCTCACTACATGCTCCGAATATTCCTTCTACGTTACCATGTCCTCCGCAATAAGGGTTATTACTGCCTCATTACTCCGCAATAAATGACAACATTTTTCCTTCTTTCTAACGGTCCTCCCAAAGAGTAACCCAGAAATTATGGACTAAGTGACCATCAAGAAGTTGGGAGTTGAGTGGCACCTGGGAGTTGGAAATTTGAGTTGGTGATGAGCTGTAATTTGGATTTGGAGTCGAGAGTGAAGTGACACCTGTGAGTCGGGAACCTGAGAATTGTGTCGAGTGGCATCCGGTAGTCGGGAACCTAAGTTGGTGATGAGCCGTAGTCGGGACTTGGAGTCAAAAGAAAAGTCACCCTAGGAGTCGGAAAGCTGAGAGTTGTGTCGTCTGGGAGATTTTCCCTGTTGACTTGATTGTTCTCCCTTGACCCGATTATTAACTTTGTTGGTCACGTAACTTCTCCAGAAATCAGAATACACCTAGATCACCAAGAATATCTCATGTTAGAAGGTATTTTTTATCAACTTCGTCGGATTCGACTCTGGTTCATGCTGCATAATTTGGAATATAATTACCGGCCGGACTGAGCTACTTCTTAAAATTGTTTTTGCCATTATCTTGACAGTTTTCAGCCATATTATTAAGAGAAAATAAATTAGAAATTCAAAATTAACGGATAATTTCTTAATCTTTATTGGAATTTAATTCTGGCTCAAGTTTACGAATAACCAATTCAGTTATGACTGAGAACTGAATTTATTTGATAGATAAAATCGACCGGACAGTCTTTCACAGAATTACTAGGGTTGTAATAAAAAACTATTTCCCTGATCCGTACATTAGGGTGAACAAACAACACAACCAAAATCCCAATCCGAAGGCATCTATCCACTGCAACTCTCGCCTTTCCTTCTCCACTTCTCCGGCGATTTCTCTCCAGCATCCAGTGACCTTGCGAGTAACCGAGAACGAGAGGGAGAGAGACGATATTTTGATGGGTGCAAGCGGAGATATCAAGGTCCCGGAACGGCGGCCTACGCCTGATCTCGGATCTTCGGAGGGCGACGGCGAAGAGGACTTGCAGAAGCAGCAGCGCTCGGAGATCTACACCTACGATGCTCCCTGGCATATCTACTCGATGAACTGGAGCGTCCGCTCCGACAAGCGTTACCGCCTCGCCGTCGGTAGCCTGCTCGAGGGCTACAGCAACCGGATGGAAATTGTGCAGCTGGACGAGGCGTCCGGCGAGATCCGCTCCGACCCCGCGCTTTCCTTCGACCATCCTTTCCCTCCCACCAAAACCATGTTCGTCCCCGATCGCGAATGCCTCCGTCCGGACCTCCTCGCTACCTCCGCCGACTTCCTCCGCATCTGGCGCATCGCCGAGGACTCCTCCCGCATCGAGCTCGGCTCGCTCCTAAACGGCAACCGTAACTCCGAGTTTTGCGGCCCCATCACGTCCTTCGACTGGAACGACGCGGAGCCCCGCCGCATCGGAACTTCCTCCATCGACACGACATGTACTGTCTGGGACATCGACCGGGAGGCAGTGGATACCCAGCTCATCGCCCACGACAAGGAGGTGTACGACATCGCGTGGGGAGGCGTCGGCGTCTTTGCCTCCGTCTCTGCCGACGGATCCGTCCGCGTCTTCGACCTTCGCGACAAGGAGCACTCCACCATCATATACGAGTCCGCCGACCCCCCTGGCACGCCGCTGGTCCGCCTCGGGTGGAACAAGCAGGACCCTCGTTACATGGCCACCATCATAATGGATAGCGCCAAGGTCGTCGTCCTCGACATACGCTTCCCTACCTTCCCCGTCGTCGAGCTCCACCGCCACCAGGCCAGCGTCAATGCCATCGCCTGGGCGCCCCACTCCTCCTGCCATATCTGCACAGCGGGTGATGACTCACAGGCCCTGATCTGGGACCTCTCGTCCATGGGAGGTGACCAGGGCAACGTCCAGAAGTCTATGGCAGCTGCTGCTGCTGCTGCCGCTGCTGCTGAGGGTGGCCTCGACCCCATACTTGCCTACACTGCCGGAGCAGAGATCGAACAGCTCCAGTGGTCTTCCTCACAGCCAGACTGGGTAGCCATTGCTTTCTCCACTAAGCTTCAGATCCTGAGAGTTTAATGCAATAAAAACGGAGATTAGAGCATTAAAAATATTACCTTTGATGATAAGACACTGGGTTTTCAGGATTGAATTAACAGGAATTGTAGCAGAGCACTAGTATTGCTCACCATTTGGCTGGTAAGCTATGATGAACTGCGCTCGCTCTCATTCATTTCACATTTTCAGTGCCAATGTTTCATTTCATGTCTTATCATTTTCCTATTTCGCTGGTTTTCCCAGTATTTCTTGGCACAATTTCCCTACTATTCGTAACATCAAAAGAGGAGGCAGATGAATTGTTCTGGGTCCTCTAGTTTCTTCGGTTTGCCATTTTCACTTTACTGATGGATGATAAGTGGTGTTTAAGTTTCTTAGCTATCGAAATCATTAACTCACATTGCAGGTGATGTTTGCCTTGTGTGTTGTGTATGTTTTGGCTTAGTTTTGTAGAACAATTTTTTTTTTCTTCTTTACAGTAGAGCACAAATAATTCTGGATTTTAGAAGCCAGAGTTACGTTCACTTTTGTTTAGTTGCTTCTGATCTCTGTATAGAACTAGTTCTACATTTTTTTTTTTTTGTTTCTCAAGAGAGACGATTTAGGCATATTTACGATCTTGGCGGATCATTCGTAGGATTCGTAACGTTGGATGCTGTAACCAAATTGCAATCGATGGAATGGAGCTAATAAAGTTAGCTTTATGTTATTTTTACTAACAAAGGACATCTCTTTTGGTTTTCATCTCATCTCGTAGAGTCGAACTGCATAGGTTGGGCACGACTCCTTGGTTGGAGTTATTGTGTGTTACTTGGAGCATGAGATGAGTAGGTAGAAATGAAATCGTTTTTGTTTGTTGCACTAGCTGCTTCTTCAGTTTGCCGCTTGCACTTCTGATATATATGGTGCCAATAATACAAGAGAAAACAAGTTAAAATTAAAATCACTCTAATTTTTTAAGAATAAAAGCTCCAAAAATATAGTTCAACCAAGGAAATTACAAAACGTACGTAGTCATAGATTTCTAGCGGATAAATTCAAGTGCAATCAAGCTTGTAAAGTTAACTACGGTCGGAGGGGAGGCATTGGCTTGATCTGAATACAGCCAAGTAATCTTCAATATGTCACATTGGAAAGCCTAACAATGTAACGCTAAATCTAAACTCCAACATCTCAGGCAAAACTTGTTAGCTCATGTCTCCCTTCTCGACTTCCGAGCTCGAGGAGCAGATGCATCATCAGCTTTCCCGTTCTCTTCTTTCTCATCGGTGATTGTTGCAGCATCATTCTCAGCAGCTCTGGCCGGCTTGGTTTCAGAAGCAGTAGGTGCTACTGGTGCCTATAAACCCCAAGGTTTATGAAGTCGGAATCATCTAAAGAGAACACGGCAGCTAAATTTAAATAAAATTGAATCCCTCAACTCACCTGAGGTTGCTTTTTGCCACCAAAGAGAAGCCTGAGTATAACAGTGAGAAATACCACTGCTGTGGACACCAGGACTCCAATGGTGATGGTAGGTTGTTTCTCTGCCTTCTCAATAACATCCTGTCCCGAAAAAAAAAACCATTAAATTCGAAAAGGAATAAAGGCATGGAAATTCAAGAAATCTAAATATAATAGTAACATACAATGATTTTGATCTTGTATGGTTCCAAGAAAGGAACGTCCGCAATCTTGTAGAGGACATCAAATATTTTCTTCTGCAATAAAAAAGACAGAGTGAGACTACCGTGGTTGATAGGAAGATAGGAGCAACATGATATAGTAAACTGATGTTAGTGGAATGGAAACGTTACCTGGAAACCTGAAAGTCCATCTTTAAACTCAGCAGCTGCTTCTTCAGCCTTCTGCTTCTCTTTCTCAACCTCAGACTTAGGCTTCCACGTCTCCAACCGGTATTGTTCAGCAACCTTCTCGTCACTAGCTATCATAATGTTGTCAAACAGAATACCATCTTGCATAGTCCATATCTCAATACCAATGGCAGCAATGGGCTCAAAATTGGGCTTGTCGAGTTCATAGTACTCAGGATTATCTATCTCTTGTGGCTTCCAGATACCCTTGTAATTTGGATTGTCAATTAGAGGAGCAGACCATTTCCCCTTGTATGCTGGATTCCTCTTCAAGGGTCTTTTCCACTCTCCACATCCAGGTGCTTCTTCACACTTTGGGTTGTCAACCTTGGGCGCTTCCCATTCTCCATCCTCTTCGTCATCCCAGTCCTCCGGCTTTGTGGCTTCAGGGTCATCAACATCCTCAGGTTCATCATCCAGCCATCCTTCTGGCTTGACGGCTTCCTCATCTTCAATTTCCATTGGTGCTTCTTCATCCCAGTCATCAGGCTTTACTGCATCAGGGTCTGGAATTTTAGCTCTCTCATCCCAATCCTCAGGTTTCTTGTCATCAGGGTCAGGTATCGTCTTGGGTGGAATAAGAGCTGGCTCAAAATCGTCAGAAGACAAGAAATTTGCTTTTTTCTTCTCTTCGCCATCAATCAAAATTTTCAACTCATTGTCAGGTTTCAGGATAGCAGTATAAACATGAGAGTTTTTGTCAAATGGGACTGATGGAGGATACTTAAGATGGTGCTCCACAAACTTCCCAGTTTTAGGATTATTGTGCTGAAGAATGAAGTGCACCTTATTTGTGGACCCACACTTATCAGGTCCGAACATGATGGTATATGGAGACTCATTGTTAAATCCCTTGGGAGTCCATCCAGCTTCCTGTGGACGAAGGTACTTCAGATATGCACCTCCGCATTCGAGTCCATTTTGTAACCGAACCTCAAACTGAAGAACAATTGTTCCATCCTTGAGGGCAATTGGCTCCTCAAGTTCCTTAACAATGGCATATTTTTGCGCTTGTTCACTGACGAGAAGCCCATAGTCTTCATGACCATCACTCTTCGAGTGTTTCCATGTACCTAGTCAACAAAGTAAAAGTATATAAGAAGGATGCATCGGCTACCAAAAGAATTATGGAAAGAATAAGTAAAAAAAATCAGCAAATATCACACAGTTCCGGGATATATTCCTGTCTACATGAAATTAACAGTCAAGAGTATTTTGACCCATGCAAGTACTCTTGTTGTTCGGAGTGGATAACACCTATCCATTTGTTGTCTAGATGTTATGCGCGACAACATAGAATTACAAATGTTTACTTCTGATACTGATTACAGTAAACTCATCAATACACTGCAACGGTGCAACCTGTTAGCAACTAAATTGCTACGAGAGAACCATATCCCAGGTCTCTAAACCCCCCAGTGTACTTATTGCTTAAAATTTCTAAGTTGTAGGCCACGCTTTCCAAATCTGTATTGGAAGAGAAGTCATTCCCAATGTCAGTTGAAAAAAAATATCAGAGCTAATATCTTAAAGTTTCAACGAGTATCCTTCTGTTCCTGAATAACAAGGAATAATTATTAAAATCTCATATCTAACCAGGAATAATATTAAGGAATAGAGTAATGTCTTTCCCACAGTTGTCTAAGATGGGGCACTATTTAATTAAAGAAATTCACGTTAACCAAATAGATAAAATATACGCAAGGTCATAGAATAAAAAATGTATCTAGAATTGAAAAAAAAGTATATCACTATTAAGTTATCACACAATGTCTACAGCTGTCGATTTCTTTAAATTTTCTGTGGTTAGTTGTTATGATTCCTAGACAATATAGCAGCATTTGGAAAAGCTGATGTCAAACCCATTCTTGGCTTGGCTGAATAGAATAATGATTCCCACGCTTGAGGAAAAAAATGATTCCTACACAAGCCAATCAAAATGCGCTTGACGATATTAGAGGTCAATATACAGTCTATTCAACTAAACATCCTGACTTTGTCCTCCTAATGAGCATAACAGTTAATATTATTTTATGTAAAAATATGTTTACTGTAATTTGACTTAACCTTTTATAATTTATTTCACCATATTGATTTGTGTGATTAGTATTTTTTTATTCAAGATATTATTACATTTTTTTTTTGTTATTAGATGAATTTACTAGATCAAATTGAGGCTGTAAATAATCAAGAGTGCTTGCCATTTTTGTGAAGAAAATTTAGGAACTTACATTTTTCAATCATTCATAAAGCACACTTTGCATGCATCAACTACCCTCCCAGTCAAATGGATATCATATTCATAATTTATTATGATTTATGGCTCTTTAAAATCAAATAAGCGAGAATGTTTGTTTGCTCTTTATTTATATTATTTATGCCTACTCAATTTAAACTATCAAAACACCACGCCATGCATGTTAATGGCATTGTATACAACTAACAAAACACCAAGCCATCCTTGCTAGTAATGACATTCTATGGTACTAACGGTGAAGCATTAAAGCAAAGAAAAGAGACAAAGTATCATATCTCCAGAGAAATATTTTTGGATCATTAAATAATACCTTATGATATACAAACAAGAGAATAATTGGATAACAACCATTTTAACTATGTCATACTTTTAAGCAATCAAGTTAGTTATTTATTTTCAATTTAGAGATTTTCTAACATACCAGAATTGTAAAATGTCTCAGTAAGGTTGTCAGCTTTAGTGGAAATGCACTAATAAACAGATATTTTAGTAGTTTCAAAGCCATTCTTTCATGAAACATCCAGAATATAAACACCATTATGTCCATTTGTTCAATCAAACAAAATTCCATTACATCAAGTTATGGAATCATCTAGATGCGGTTGATAAAAAGCAGGTTTTCCGACTAATTATCTTATGATAAGAATTAGATTGAGAAGATTATGTACTGTGATAAGCTAGTATGCGTATCAACAAAAGGAAAGCATTTTTTTCTGCAGTGTAGCTTGGCTACAACTTATTATCAAAAAACAAAATATGAAATAAATGTTTGACACCCATACAAGACGGGATAATGAGAATGTGATCAGGCTCCTGACACTTGATCAGCACAATATATCATTAGATTTTCCAGAGAGAGACACGATGGTTCTCCAAAACAGCTAAATTAGAAACTGTTACAATTGTGGTTGAGTTTCATAATATCAAATACCAAAAGTTTTAGTAAGTAAACAAATCAAAGAAATTTAAACCATTAATATGAACCAATAGATCTGAGCCAACAAAACAATATACTAAAAAAGTGATAACGCAAAACTAGATCCAAGTAAATTTATCAAGGCCAAATGATTAATTGTTCCTTAGCTATGAACACTGATCAGCGAGACAACTACAAATATAGAATGTCTCGATATAGTCAAACAAAATTAGTAGATTATGTCCAAAACAAAACAAGGTGAACCCTTGTCTAACTATCTAGTTTCCATTTCCTGGAGCAACTAAACAACAATTTAGCTTCCACAAGTGACAGAAATTAATGCAGAAGCGTTGGAATTCCACTGTTTTTTACTGTCATAAGTAATTTCCACAAATTTAGTTTTTTTTTTAATCTTCTTTAGATCTATGGAAAGTTAGCCGACAGGCTTGGTTGTTGTTGGTGGTTGTTATTAGATCTATGGAAAGTGATCGTAGAATCGGCTACCTATCATGAAAGTAGGAAACAGAAATTGAAAGGTAAAATCTTAGCACTGGTAACAGAAAATTTTACTACACGGGAGAACCAAGAACAGATCCAGAATTAATTTACCTTGGTAATCCGCCTTCTCGGAGACGGTCCATCGACCCTGGAACGATTCGTCAAAGGATTCATAGAACAGCTACATCAAATAGGCCAAATCAGTCTCTACATCCCGAAATCACCAATAGCTAGAGGGAAAATGCGTGGGGAAAAAAACTACCGGATCCGACGCCCAAATCTGGAAGAAAAGGGACGCAACCAGCGTCAAGACGAGCGGCGCCGTCAACTTCCTCTCGCCCATTGTGAGGGGAGAGAGAGCGCAGATCGCCAGGGGAACGAACGAGCGAGCGATGGCGGTGATCTCCGAAGACTGAGATGGGACGACAGATCGAGTCGCTGTTGCTTGCTCTCTTGGCGATCGTGTTTCGTGGACGATTAAAAAGAGCACGATCTGACTTGTCTCCGCCAATTACACGAGCGACCACGTCGGTCTGACCAATAGAGTTACGCCATGTCATTCGCAATCCGCGGGACTCTGTTCTGGTAGAGCCACAGTTTGAACCGTTTGATCTGACATCTGGGCTTGCAATAGACGATCACCATAAAACGTGACGCTGTTGGATGGCAGAGAATCTTGATTAAAACTATTATTATAATATAAATATTTAGAGATAATATTGTATATAATAGCTCCTAACCCTTGAGATCAGTACGTGATACAAATATTATCAGGATAAGCAATATTACTAAGACAACTTCTTCCGATTTAAAAAAAAACAACATGATGAAAAGTTATAGAAAATATAATAATATAGAGTTCTTTATTATTTTAAATGAGCCAATTTAGTTTTTTAAATAAATCTATTTATTTTATTTAAAAATATATTATAAATAATTAATGAATAAAAAGGTTAGGATCCCACATATTATAACCAATAATTTAAGAGTTAATATATATTTTTAATTTTAAGCGTGGCATCAAAGCTCAGTCTTCTAAACCTAATATTATTTCTTCCTAAACCTTAAATCCTGGCCACCATTTCCTCAGCCTCCGAGAACTATACTTCACCCAAAAATCCTAAATTAAGGGCATATTTCTAATAAGCATATCTTTCTAGAGTTAGTAATGCACTATAACCCAGGCTAACATATTTTTCTAGAGTCGGTAATGCACCATTGCCCGGGTTAATAACTGAGCACCTTACCATTGCATCATAACCCCAGGGGCTATAATAACAACAAATTAAAAATGCAATGAGCGTGGATCAAACACACAAACTTAAGATCTTTAATCAAACGCTCTCCCAACTGAGTTATCACCGCTATGAATAATTAATTAGGGCATCTTTCTAATAAACGTGTCTTTCTAGAATTGGTAAAGCATCATAGCTCAGGCTAGCATGTCTTTCTAGAGTTTGTTATGCAACATAGCTGGGGCTAGTAACTGAGCACCATAGCCCAGGCTAGCATGTCATTCTAGAATTGGTAATGCATAATAGCCCGGGCTAACAACTGAGCACCTTAACGTTGCACCATAACCCCAAGGGCTAATAATAACAAATTAAAAATGTGATTGGATTGAACACAAGAACTTAAGATCTTTAGTCTAACGCTCTCCCAACTGAGTTATCGCCGCTATGAATAATTAATTAGGGCATCTTTCCAATAAACGTGTCTTTCAAGAATTGGTAAAGCATCATAGCCCAGGCTAGCATGTCTTTCTAGAGTTTGTAATGCACCATAGCTCAGGCTAGTAACTGAGCACCTTACTGTTGCACCATAGCTCCATGGGCAAATAATAACGAATTAAAAATGCGGTGAGCGTGGATCGAACACAAGACCTTTAGATCTTTAGTCTGACCCTCTCCCAAATGAATTATCCCCACTAAGAATAATTAATTAGGGGCATCTTTCTAATAAGCATATCTTTCTAGAGTTGGTAATGCACCATAGTCCAGTTAGTATGTCTTTCTAGAGTTGGTAATGCACTATAGCTCGGGCTAGCAACTGAGCACCTTACCGTTGCACCATAGCCCCAGGGGCTAATAATAAGGAATTAAAAATGCGGTGAGCGTGGATCAAACACGCGACCTTCAAATCTTCAGTCTGACGCTCTCCCAACTGAGCTATCCCCACTATGAATAATTAATTAGGGTATCTTTCCAATAAGCATGTCTTTCTAGAGTTGGTAATGCAGCATAGCCAAGGTTAGCATGTCTTTCAAAAGTTGGTAAAGCACCATAGCCTGGGCTTGGCACCTTACCGTTGCACTATAACCCCAAGGGCTAATAATAACAAATTAAAAATGCGATGAGTGCGGATCGAAAAAGTGACTTCAGATCTTCAGTTTAACGCTCTCCCAACTAAGCTATCCCCTCTATAAATAATTAATTAGGGCATCTTTCAAATAAGCATGTTTTTCTAGAGTTGGTAATGCACCATAGCCAAGGCTAGCATGTCTTTCTAGAGTTAGTAAAGTATCATAGCCTCGGGCTAGCAATTGAGCAACTTACCGTTGCACCATAGCCCCAGGGGTCAATAATAACGAATTAAAAATGCGATGAGCGTGGATCAAACACACGACCTTCAGATCTTCAACCTAACGCTTTCCCGACTAAGCTATCCCGATTATAAATAATTAAATATGGCATCATTCCAATAAGCATATCTTTCTAGAGTTGGTAATGCAACATAGCCCAGGCTAGTATGTCTTTCTAGAGTTGGTAATACACCATATCCCGGGCTAGCAACTGAGCACCTTACCTTTGCACCATAGCCCTAGAGGCTAATAACAACGAATTAAAAATGCGGTAAGCATTGATCGAACACGCGACCTTCAGATCTTCAGTCTGACGCTCTCCCAACTGAGCTATCCCCGCTATGAATAATTAATTAGGGCATCTTTTCAATAAACATGTCTTTCTAGAGTTGGTAATGCACCATAACCCAGGCTAGTATGTCTTTCTAGAGTAGGTAATGCATCATAGCTCGGGCTAGCAACTGAGCACCTTACTATTACACCATAGCCCATGGGCTAATAATAACGAATTAAAAATGCGGTGAGCGTGGATCAAACACACACGACCTTCAAATCTTTAGTCTGATGTTCTCCCAACTGAATTATCCCCTCCATGAATAATTAATTAGGACATCTTTCTAATAAACATGTCTTTCTAAAGTTGGTATGCACCATAGCCTAGGCTAGCATGTCTTTCTAGAGTTGGTAATGCACCATAGCCCGATCTAGGCACATTACCGTTGCACCATAGCCCAGGGGCTAATAATAACGAATTAAAAATGCGGTGAGCGTGGATCGAACACGCGACCTTCAGATCTTCAGTCTGACGCTCTCCCAACTAAGCTATCCCCGCTTTGAATAATTAGTAAGGGCATATTTTTCTAATAAGCATATATTTCTAGAGTTGGTAATGCACCATAGCCCTGGCTAGTATGTCTTTCTAGAGTTGGTAATGCACCATAGCCTGGGCTAGCAACTTACCGTTGCACCAAAGTCTCAGGGGCTAATAATAACGAATTAAAAATACGGTGAGTGTGGATCAAACACACAACATTCAAATATTCAGTTGACTCTCTCCTAACTGAGCTATCCCCGCTATGAATAATTAATTAGGGAATCTTTCCAATAACCTTGTCTTTCTAGAGTTGGTAATGCACCATAGCCTAGGCTAGCATGTCTTTCTAGAGTTAGTAATGCACCATAGCCC
>JBAMIE010000022.1:851958-866331 GCA_037177295.1 Kaempferia parviflora | reverse complement strand
CTAAATCCTAGTGTACAATAAGAAAAATATACATATATAGCAGACATGTCTTATATCCCAGCTATTTTGAAGGGTTAAGGGAGGCAAACTCTGTTGAAAATATCCCCGTATAATATATGACAACAGAGAATTTTACCCTTTCTAAAATTTTGAATATCAAGATCAAGGTAAAACAGTAGTCTTAGAGTCTACCTGCACTGTAGCTGCTGTTACTGTGTCAAGTATAGTACTTATGGTGTAACTATTTGACTGCAACCTAATTCGCCTGGGATCAATGTCAACTGAGCTCTTGGACCAAAAGACAAATGTAGTTGAATCCAACACCTAAATTAACACAAATGAAAATACCATAATGATTAAAAATAATAGTAAGAGTTGACACTGAACTTCTATGAATGAACAGTTAAGAATCTTACTTCACATCTGCTCACTGTCTCCAGCGGGTAGATCCTCAAAGTTCTGTTAGTACTTGGGTCAAGCATACGAATTCCATCCAATCCAATCTGGAAAAGAAACCATGAAAGAAAATCAAGGTAAAAAAATGATAACTGTACCATCATTTTATTACATAAAATTTACCAAAATTTTATTGCAAATTTTAGCAGAATGGATAATTGGAAAGAAATTGGAAAGAAATAAATAGGAAGAAGGGAGAAGAAATAAATCTTGAAGAATTAATATTTCCAGCTTACTTGGGAGAATGGAAAACAGAAAAGAAAGGTAATTGGTTTTTTACATTAATAGGATAATTAAATCTCTCAAACGTGTATTATCCAAAACATAAACGATCAAAAATAATTAAATTACATACCATCTAGAAAAATATAATACGCAAGACAAGCGTTGCACACTCCAAGTTCGCCTAAAAGATATAGCAAGTCTACATATCAATTGGTTCTATAAAAGGTTATATATATAAATGTTAGCCTACACACCCCAACTGTGTGTGACTGAGTACGATTCGGGGCGGCCCGAGTCCTTGAAAAATGAAAATTCACATATATTTATGAATTTACAAGTTTGCCCTTTCAAAATTTAAATAAGCAAATATTATGGTAGGACTTTAAATTATGCATAAATTATATAGATAAATAAAAGTTTATCCTCTTTGAATAATAAAATTAGATAGCCATCAATTATGACCATAGAAGCAAAATTTCTACCGAATCAAAACTTTAATTTATTATATTGGTTTAGTATTTGGGGGACCATTCAAGTGTGCATAAAAGTCGAAGTTTGCATTAGAACTTGGCAGATTGTTTAAACATATGTTCATGGATTTTAATTGTGTTCTCAAACTTTGAAATCACATTTTGTGTTTGTTCTAAGCTAGCATTTTGATCCCTGACCAGAATAAAACATGCCATGCATACTAGGTGTTGGGGCCAGTGGATGTGCCAAATGGCAGAAGAGGAAGATAAGGGAAAAGGGTGGAAGCTTCACCAACTTGCATGATTGTGATATGCTAAAGCACCTCGCCTTGATTGAGCCTAAAACATGGCATGAAAGCTTCACCGACTTTGAGCTGCATCACAAAAGACTCAAAGCATTCATGTCAATCATGGTTTGCTGAAAAACTTTGCCTCAATCAAAACCTGGAACACCTCATGAAAGTTTTGTCGATCTCACTCCACGTTGTGGAAGCTTCACTGACCTAAGGGGACTCATGTCAATTATGGTCTACCAAAACACCTCATCTTGATCTACCAAAAATATCCAAAGGAAGCTTTGTCAACCTTTCACCACATCGCAAAAGCTCTATCAACGTCAAAGGAAGGTGATACGATCTCCATGCCACATCATCAGCCCATGATGCCACATAAGAAGAACATCATTTATACATATTCTAGAAGAACCAAGAAAGCATAACACTTGCACTGCAATGAATAAAATAAGGAAGTTGGTTATAACTTCCATTGATAACTACCACCTATTTATATCTATATATAGTACTTAGGACTAATGAGGGGATCTCTAAGAAATTGCTATTTGTTTCTTGATTAAGAGGTTTGCCCACTCAAGGGCAAATGTATTGTAAGAATTCTACATGATATCAGTGAGATACATATTTATTTTCCTTAAAATAAATTGTCTCTAACAGAAACCTCTTGTTGTATCGGTGTTGTCATAGAAGCACTGTTAGATGTTTCATTGTCTCAGGTGTGTTACACATGTCAATTGGCAGGCAAACAAAATGTTTCACTCATGTTGACTGGCATGAAATGAAAATGCAAAATATTTCCTATAGAACTAGGTTCCTAGTGATATAACTTTCTATAGAACATCATGGAACTCCCCAAATATTAAAGCAATATAATAAATCAAGGTTAAATTTAGTACAGATTTATGCTATATTATAAGGGAAAACTCTCCATTATACATATAAAGAATTTTATAATGTACCTTAATATGTGGATTTGTATCGTTTTAATTTTTAGACTGTTATTTTGTTGTGAAAAAAGATTAAAAATTTTCATTAGGCCATGGTAGCCAATGCTAAAAATGTTTAAATATATATGTATGGATATCAGTCATATTTCTTATATAACTAGGTCTTTACCTTGTATAAAGCTCAATGGAGAGATAAGATCCATATAGTCGACTTAAATAGTTTAGACATCTTATTTTCATGGTGAAGAATGTTATTTTACTTTAATTGTGAAGAAAGATAAATTACAAAGACATAAAATACATAACAGAGGCGATGGAGGTGAAGAAAACTTAGCTCATTATAATGAAATTTATAAGGAATTCATACATGGTTTTGAATTTAATTCTAGGTTCACACAATAAAGAACCATTCTACGGAGACATCAACATCAAAACATTACCGAAATTTCAGCATAAGCAAACATGAAACTTTAGGCCTCTAACAACTAATGAACTCGAAAAGGAGGCAAACAAAGAACTTTTTCCAAAAATTGATATAACTATAAATTAGCGATTAGCTACAAATAACTCTTCTTCCCTTTTTCTTCTTTCTCTTAGCTTCTGTTTACTTGGAGGTAAGGAAATTAAAATAAGAGAAAACTTTCCGCTTGATTAAAAATTTAAAGTCGATGGAAACCATATTCCTTCAGAGGATAAATTTTCGATCCCATCCGGATCGAGAAAAAAGACAAAGGAAAAGTAAATAAAAGGAAATCACATCAATATTCCTAACCCTTCCTTTTCTCTTCCACCAAATCGTTGATTTCTTCCTCCTCACCCGTCAACTCCTCCGATGAATTGCCAATTTCTTCTTCCTTCTCACCCGCGGACTCTTCTTCTTCCTCCTCACCTGTTGACTCCTCCGTCAATCCCTCTTTTTCGCTTCCGCGACTGCTACGCTGCTCCAAGATGGTTGCTTGCACGATTGATTCACAACCATTGTAAGCTACTCTTCTTCTTCTACGATTGTTAAGCGATTGTTTCGCGCTGAGTTTTCCTCCTTTGTGATTGCGGTAAGTTTGGATCTTACTATTTTCTATCTTCGTTTTAATTTTTGACAATGGAGCAATGTTGATTGGATAAAATATAATTTTCTTGATTTCTATAACTCTGATTAGATGAAATTTAACTCTGATGTCTATCTTCATTTTAATTTTTATCTTTGTTTTAATTTTCAACAATGGAGTAACGCTGATTAGAAAACTCTGATTAGAAGAAATTATAATTGATTAGATGAACTATAATTTTCCTGATTTCTATAACTCTTGTGGCAAAAGGCGATTCGCTCGCCCCAGCGCCCCCGCTAACTCGTCCCTAGGCCAACACAAGAGAGGTAAATCACGGGTGGCTACTAGCTATTAGTGCAAATGGTCAAGGCATGGGGAGGCTGATTTCTATAACTCTGATTAGATGAAATATAACTCTGATTTCTATCTTCGTTTTAATTTCTATCTTCATTTCAATTTTCCTGCTCTCGCTGATTTTTATCTTTCTATCTTTTAGATGAAATATAACTCTGATTAGATGAACTATTAGTTTTTGATAGCAACGTTGTTGAATTTATTATAGCAGTCTAATTTTATTGTTTATCTTTCCACAATTTGATGAGATGGAGTGGGATAATGGTGAAAGAGATTATCCAAATGTTAATGATTGTTATAAGGAGAACAATGATAGTCTAGATGAGAGTTCAGATGATGAAGTTTTCATAAATAGAAATTGTGTATTTATTCTTGGGATGATGTTGAAGGATATGAATAAGTATGTAGATAAAGGTTTAATGGAGAATAATGAGCAAAAAGATGATGCACGACGCATTTTGTTACAAAACCTTATGACATCTAATGAGGCATGCCATAGCAATCTTAGGGTAAGTGTGGATGGCTTTGTTCGCTTGTGTGAACTATTAAATCACAACACATAAAAGCCAATAGGAATTCAAGTGTTGAAGAGAAGGTTGCTAAGTTTTTATATTTGCTTGGTCATGATGTCAAGCGTCTAGAGTTAGAGTTTTTTCTTTCGTAAAGTACAAGGATTATTAATAATCATTTTCATGAAGTCTTAAAAGTCATTATTGGACTTCATGTTGAATTTATAAAGCAACCAGATAGTTCTGAAATCCCTCCTCTTATACAGAGTAACAAGCAGTAGATTCTACTCTTACTTTAAGGTAACACTCATTTTGATCATTTCAAATTTTAGAAGGTTTGTAAGGTACTTTGTAGCTAAATATGCTCATTATCCCATAATTGTAGGATTGTGTTGGTGCATTAGATGGAACTCATATACGTGTTAAGGTATCCAATGTAGACACGCTTAGATATAGAGGAAGAAAGGATTGGCCAACTACGAATGTGTTGGCAGCATGCTCCTTCGACCTGAAGTTCACATATATCTAATCTGGGTGGGAAGGAATTGCATCTGATTCTTGAATTGTCAAAAATGTTATATCTAGTATCCTTTGTTTGTTTGTAGGTAAATACTATTTAGTTGACTCTAGATTTATGCTGAATAAGGGTTTAAGGGCATCTCCAATGGTTAAACCTCTCAATAAGCTTTTTTTGTAGTTTCCAATACGCCACGTCAATGCCACATTAAAATGTAAAAAACCTACTACTCTCTCCACAATCAAAAAAACCTCCATACAACTTTTATGTGGGTTCTACATTACAAATCATATAATTCATTTTTTAATTATTCTGAATGATCACACATGCAATATTAATTGTTGGCTTCATCTCCAAGAGAAAAGAGCAGGTTTGATTTTTTCAAACCTGCTCTTAAACTATAAACCTCAAACCTCACATCTACACTCATTCAAGCTTTTTTTGTTGAGCTTTTTCAAATTTACAAGCCTATTAAAAAGCTTACATTGGAGATGCTCTAATTACCCTTATCGAGGAATTCGTTATCACTTAAAGGAATACTCTGAGATGTTGCCCTACAAATACTAGAGTTATTCAATCTTAGGCATGCATCTCTTCGCAATGCAATCGAGAGAGCTTTTAGGGTTCTAAAGAAGAGGTTTCCCATTATTGCTAGTGGAAGTGTGGAACAGAACCTCACTATGAAATTAGCATTCACACAGACATTATCTTAACATGTTGTATTCTTCATAATTTCTTAATGGGTGTGGATCCAGATGAGAGGTTGGTTAGTGAAGTGGATCATGAACTGGGTGCAAATTATGACAATGAAGTGAGTTGTAATGAGAGACAAGATGATGACCGGGAGCAAGGGAATATGATCAGGGATAACATAGCTAATATTATGTGGTTGAATTACAATAACAACTAAAGAAGACTTATTTGGTTTTATTAGGAAAATTATGAGAACGGTTTGATGTAGCATACTAATTAATAATGCTTAATTTGAACAATGTAATATTTTGAACATGTTATTGTTAAATCTTAATACTAGATATTCTTTAATTGAATATTATTTTTTATGCATTATGTTTGTTAATCCTATATTATATAGTTGAATGTTACTCATTATAACTATGTATAAGAATTGATTTTTTTTCATGGTCACATGTGAATTTGATGCAGGTATTGAGTAGAAATGAGTTCTAAGGTCGAACAAATCAAAAAGGATATGATTAAGAGGACTGATGAAACAGATAAAATTTTTATAGATATTATGATAGATCAACAAGTTAATGACAACCGAGTAGGCAACACTTTCATGTCTACTGCATACAAAGAAATGGTTGTCATTTGCCGTGAGAAGACTAAAATTCCACAAAGGACCATTTGATGAATAAAATAAAAACATTGAAGACTAACTTTAATTCGTGTTATGATTTGTTTAAGAATGCAAGTGGAGTTCAATGGCATACTGAGAGTAGGAGATTTGAGGCTGAGGAAGAAGTTTGGAATCAACTTATTGATGTAAGTATTAATGGTAGATATTTCATTTTATATTTGTCAGTTTATAGAACCATTAGGTTTATGATGAATTTTATCTTTATCTAGGCTAATCAATCAATTAAGAAATGGATATATACCCCTGCACCTTAATATGAGAAGTTGTTTGAGTTATTCGCTTATGACAGAGCGAATGGTCAAGGAGCTTCCACTGCCACCGAAAGAAATGTTGAAATTATTCAAGAGGAAGAGCAAAGGGATGATGTGTATGTGAGTTCTGAAGTGGACCTTGATAGTTCACCATTTGTCGAGGGATTATAGAAGGGAAAAATTGCATTTGGTGATGCTTATGGCAATAAGAAAAGATCATCCCTCGACTTAAGTATCAAGGAAGTTGTTATTGCAATTGTTATCGAGAATAAGTCATTTCGTCAACAAAAGTTAAATGAGAAACTCTTCAAAGATTTAGTTTCTATTGGTGTTCCAGATGAAAATATACTTGGTGTCTATCTATTCCTAGGAGAGAATAAGGAGAAGATGATGCTTGTTATGGGATGTCCAGTGGAAAAGAGACTTGTTCTTCTAAGGAAGATGTTTTCTTTCTAATTTTGAATTGTGAAGTTTTGAATAATTGCAATTTGCAAGATTTAGATAAGTATTCAGAGTATAGGATTATATAGGCTTATTAGTAATTATTAGCATATAAAAGATAGTTAATTTTTTAGTTGGTAATAATTTTGTAATAATTATGGATTATTTCTAAGAAATGTTTATTGTTGATAATTTTTTATTTTAATTCATGATAATGGTATAAGTTTTTTGATTTTAATATATGACAGGATTCTCAAGACATCTAGCTTTATCTTGACTAACAGTTTATTCCACTTCTATGTAATGTTTTCCCCACACTTTATTCCACTTGTATGCAGTGTTTTTCTATTTCTTTCATGGAAACTCTTGTATCATGTTAAAAACACATTATGTGTGTTCTTTTGAATCCACAATTATATGACAATGTAAAAAAAATTGGATATTGAGAACATAATTATAAATATTTTTTTATATTTTTTTGAGTTCAATAAAGAATTTTAAAATTTTATCTAAAAATGAAAAAATAAAAAGGGTATTTTGGACAATATATTATTTAATTTTTTTTTCTTTTGTTGTAAGTAAACCATGTAATGGATTGATGTCATTCATCTTCCTCAATCGAAGTAAATAAGCACACCAAATGAAGGATTCCTTTCCTTTTCCCCAAGGAATTCTTTCCACTATGGATTCCTTTCTTTCATCAATCCACACCTTGAAGTATTCTACCTCCTTATCTTCCTTCCTTACTTTTAGCCAACTTGCTCTCTCTCGTGTCAAATATGACATTAATCACTATATATAAATATATATGTATTGTGTGCACGTATGTGTGGAAAATGTTATTTTACAATGATTTTGGAGGTTGTTACATACATCTATATAATATTTCCTCATTTAATTTCTTAAATCCACAATTTAAAAGAGACGGGAGGGGATTCAAAGACACAAATCATCAAAATCCTGATATAACTAAAGCTCTATTATATAACAGTGTTATTGCTGCCAATGATCAAAGAAGGAAATAGAGAAGTTGAAAAGACAGGAATTAACAATGATAAACCATCACACATTAGAGATACTAATTATTGAATATCTAACCATTTGAATCTATACAAGATTTCATCACAAGCAATATTTTAAATCCCTTTTAACTATGCTTACAAAAAGAGAGCTCATTGATCTCACTTTACTGTTCACATCTTCAACTTCAATCAATACAACTTGCTCAGCTAAAGAATCTACTAGTTGACTTTCAATACAGACATACCATCTTACCATATTCTATCATTTTATAATCAGCTAAAACTACACCTATTTGTTGTCAGATATTATTATTATTATATTAAACCTTTTCTTGTGACCTTACACATCAATGTCCAAATCCTTAATTGTAAACTTTCATATTCATTATTTTCTAACAACAACATTTTGAACCATAGAATATGGTTAGGCATACAACAATTTCATAATTTTTTTAACTTAAAAAACATAGAACCATAAGCTTTTCTCAATTTCAACCCATCACTCTATCCTATTAAATATATCTTCACCATTAGTTCATTCTAGAATGATATATCTGAGACATCTAAACTTCTTGTAGAGATTTGAAGTACACCCATCTTTTATTTATTCCCTACTTCTTGGCATTAAGGTTATTTTGTTTACACTTACAGTAATCAAAATATAAAGGTCAGGAGTTGTGTTAGGCCTGCATGACTAGCATAAAGCAATGGCAAAAAAAAATTCCATGGATCTTAATTGTATTTATTACACATGATGCTGAGTATGACACCATAAACAAAGAGTTGACTGCCTACTTGGATAAATGAACTACACCGGTAGCAAATCGGGAACGACACATTACATAGAACTAGTAGCACACATGATGATAAAAAAAATAAAAAATAAAAAAAATAAAAAAAAAACTCGTATAATCAGTTAATGAAGCCACCCTGAAGCTTCAAGATTCCAATTTGACAGTGAATAATCAATTAATGATAAGAAAGGACGGTGATCCAAGGGTTGAGGCCAAACCTGGCAAAGTACGTCCATAGTGCTCTGACCGCCCCCTTCTGGCAGCAACTTCACCCGGAACTTCTGCACCCCATTTTTCACATCCTGATTTGTATCCACCTTTGGCACTGCCCTTACTATTTTCCCAAAGCTTCCTCCCTGGCTCTTCCCATCAGACGGGAAGCTTATCGACCTACCATAATCGTCAAATAGGGCAGGAGACTTGGTGGGTGCTGTTCCCCGGGCACCATAAGGCTCAGACCTCCCACCATCATACCGATACACACCATCATCAAGACCACTGTCATGTGCACCGACATATGTGTTCTTCTCATTGAAATCCTGACCAAAGCCCGATCGGCCAAGACCATACCCAGAGGCCATGCTTGCAGCGTATCTACCAGAATTTTCGTACTGCGAATCTTGTTCAGGCATAGAAGCAGGGCTTTGATAAAGAGAATTATAAGAAGAGTAAGAAGAGGGAAAAGAGGAACTTGGGTTGGGGGGAGAGCTGACTATGGAGGCAGGGTTAACAGGTGGGGCATAACTCCCAGCGGCCGAATGATTGGGGTCATAAGAATAAAATGGAACGGAAGAGGGAAGTTGGTGAGGATATGGAGATGGAGGTGCCTCCGCCGGGTAGCGCGAGGGATTGTAAGAAGAGAAGGAGGAAAATTGGGGCGGGAATTGGGCGTGAGGCTGGCCATACGAAGGATCCGATGGCATCAAACCTGGAGCGGACTCCGGATTCTGGGAAGAGGGAGGAGCGTAGGAAGCTGCAGGGGCGGCGGCGTAGCCTGGAAAATCGGTGGAGAACGGTGGCGCGGAGGCGTAGGCCTGTTGGATTGGATTGGAAGGAGGGAATTCGGCGGGATTAGGGGTAGGGTTAGGGTTGTACGTAGGCGCCGCGTACTGGGGGGCGTAGTACGAACCATAATCGTTGCCGTGCTGCATCGTGGCCAGGCGGTGCTCTTCAGATCGGAGATCGCAGGTGATCGGAGGAGTTTCCGGGAGGCCAAAGAGGAAATCAAACGGAGGAATCCGATCGATAATCTCGCCGAGGGGTATTCAGCTTTCGATCGGGATGCTACGCGTTGCCAGGATAGGCTTCGTCCGAAGGGAAGAAGAAGAAGCAAAAAGCCCTTTTCATAGGTCAGTGGTCCTGAGGTGCAGCAAATTGTGACGTGGACTATGCGTTCGGCGTCGAAGAGATATATCGGTGATTTATTCAACACATAAATAATAAGCGATGCCCGCGGAGCATCTGACCAATTCACGATATATTCGCCATATCCGACAAAAGTTGACACGACACCCCAACGGGCCGATATATTCTTGTAGCGAGATGGGAATACGCCGCCTTAACTATTTTAAGAAGGTGACCGCACGATGTACCTAAAATCGATTCCCAGTTAATTAACCAATAATTTTTTTAAAAAAATTATCTAATAATATTAAGTTGATAGATCGTCAATTAAGAACACTTTTAAATTTATTTTAATAATCTATAAAAAAAAATTATGAGATTATTTTAATAATCTATAAAAAAATATTTTATGAGATCAGATCAATTGATTCTAGAATTAATCAACATAACCAAAAAATTGGGTATCAACTAAAAAAAGAAGAAGAGAATTTTGATTATCAAGTAGGACGGACAATATTACATCGATCGAACTATTGGACTACCATATCAGGCGCTATTGTGTTTTCAGATTTATCCTATGAGTAACAGAGAAAGATTAGGTAAATCACCAAAAGAATAAACATCTAAAAAAATCAAAGTACATCATTAAACATTTTATCTTCGGAATATTCTTTATCCAATATTATTGTAGCAACTAATTAGGCAGTGTTTAGTAAAACTTCTGCTATCATTTTTTAGATTCTAGCTACATAAAAGTACTTTTAAGTATTTATAAATGTTAAATTCTACTTCAACTTCTATAACTTTTACTCAAAGATAGAAGCAAGAATTCGATATTTTTTCTTACTTCTGATTTTTTATTTATGATCTAAAATAAAAAATTAATATTTATGTCCTTAATAAATTTATCTACCATGCTTTTAAATAATATTTTATATTTTTATATAATTTCATTTCTAAAATTTTTTATACATATTTTTATGTATTTATATAAATTTTATGATTTTTTATATTTTTATTTTTATTATTTTTATATATTTTTTCAAACATTTATGTTATAAAAAAATTAATTTTGATACAATATTCAAAATATTTATTAGGATATTATTGTCATTTAACTTAAAAATTAAGTTTTAAAATAATTATTCAACAAACACTCAAACTTTATCTTGTATTAACTTTTGGCTTCTATTTCCAAATACTTCATACTTTAGTTTCTCAATAACTTCAAAATAATATCTATAAAAATCACTTTTAAATAAGCAAAAGCGCTCCCAACACTATCTAGTAGTTGCTCCAATATTGTTTTTTACTTCTAATATTATTGTAACAGCTAGGACCGCTATTACAATATGTAAAGATACTAAGTAGTTGCTACAACTATTTAAAAAAAAATTGATGAAGTTTAAATAATTTTGTCAAATAAAAAATATTTTGATATAATAGCATTTATAATTTAGGATTTAGGGTTTTCGGGAGACCAAAGAAAAATCAAACGGAGGAATCCGATCGATAATCTCACCGAGGGGGATTCAGCTTTCGATCGGGATGCTACGCGTTGCCAGGATAGGCTTCGTCCGAAGGGAAGAAGAAGAAGCAAAAAGCCCTTTTTCATGGGTCAGTGGTTCTGAGGTGCAGCAAATTGTGACGTGGACTATGCGTTCGGGGTCGAAGAGATATATCGGTGATTTATTCAACACATAAATCATAAGCGATGCCCGCAGAGTATCTGACCAATTCACGATATATTCGCCATATCCAACAAAAGTTGACACGACACCTAACGGGCCGATATATTCTTATAGCGAGATGGGAACTTACAGCATGCCGCCTTAAATATTTTAAGAAGGTGACCCCACGATGCATCTAAAATCGATTCCCAATTAATTAACTAATAATTTTGAAGAAGGTTACCTAATAATATTAAGTTGATAGACCGTCTATTACGATGACTTTTAACTTTATTTTAATAATTTATAGAAAATTTTTGTGAGATCGGACCAATTGATTTTAAAATTAATCAACGTAACCTAAAAATTGGGTATCAACTAAAAAGGGAGAAGAGAATTTTGATTAGCAAGTAGGGCGGGCAATATTACATCGGTCGAACTATTAAATTACCACGTCAGCTATTGTGCTTTCAGATTTATCCTATGAGCAACGGAGAAAGATTATTCACCTTCAAGATTAGTCTAACCAAAGATCAGAATACTTGAATTAATAAAAAAAAATTATTCGGCAAAAAAAAGTGCTTCAAATTAGGTAAATCATCAAAAGAATAGACATCTTAAAAAAAAATCAAAGTACATCATTAAACATTTTATCCTCGGAATATTCTTTACCCAATATTATTGTAGCAACTAATTAGGCTGTGTTTAGTAAACTTCTGCTAACGCTTTTTAGATTCTAGCTACATAAAAGTACTTTTGAGTGTTTGTAAATGTCAAATTCTACTTCAACTTCTATAACTTTTACTCAAAAGCTAAAAGTAAGAATTTGATATTTTTTTCTTACTTCTGATTTTTTATTTATGATCTAAAATTAAAAATTGATATTTATGTCCTTAGAGCATCTACACCGGTGTTATAACATACACGTTATAACACCGGATTAACATTATTGGCGTTAATACCAATGTATGAACTGCGTTAATGCCAACATGGCATTAACGCGTTCAAACAATTGAACGCGTTAATGCCATGTTAACACGTTCAATTACTTTTTTTTATTAAAAATAAAAGTTTTATTTATATAAAATATCTATAAATAATTAAATAAAATTAAAAATTATACAATGGTTAGGTAACGGTTAGTAAATTTACACAACGGTTAGTAACTACTATTTTAATAAAATAAAATAAAAATATTTAAACGATTAATATAAAGTGTATGTGGCGTGTAGACTCTACAAATAATGAGTGTTAATGTTAAAACGAATGTGAGAGAATGAAAGTGTTAATATAGTGTGTATGTGGCATGTGAACCTCATATTTTTTATGAGGTGGAGGGTGTTATAACGCCAACGAGTGTGGATGCTCTTAATAAATTTATCATTTTACATAATTGTCACCATGCTTTTAAATAATATTTTATATTTTTATATAATTTCATTTCCAAAATTTTTTATACATATTTTTATGTATTTATATAAATTTTGTAATTTTTTATATTTTATTTTTATTATTTTTATATATTTTTTCAAACATTTATGTTATAAAAAAATTAATTTTGATGCAATATTCAAAATATTTATTAGGATATTATTGTCATTTAACTTAAAAATTAAGTTTTGAAATAATTATTCAACAAACACTCAAACTTTATATTGTATTGACTTTTGACTTTTATTTCCAAATACTCCATACTTTAGTTTCTCAAGAACTTCAAAATAATCTCTATAAAAATCACTTTTAAATAAGCAAAAGCAATCCCAAACACTGTCTAGTAGTTGCTCCAATATTGTTTTTTTTTTTTTACTTCTAATATTATTGTAACAGCTAGGACCGCTATTATAATATGTGTAAGATACTAAGTAGCTGCTACAACTATTTAAAAAAAAATTGATGAAGTTTAAATAATTTTGTCCAATAAAAAATATTTTGATATAATAGCATTTATAATTTAGGATTTAGGGTTTCGGATTTTAAGGTTTAGAATTTAGTTAAAACTATGTAGTAGTTATTGATAGCTACTACAATATATATATAATCTACTCGATAACTGTTACAATATGAAAACAATTATTTTACTTTAATCAAAATTATTGTACATAAATTATTATTATATCAAAATACTCTTCATCAAAATCACTTTAAAAAATTATAGTGGAATTTAAATTCTAAATTCTAAACCGTAAATTTGAAATCCTGAATTATAAACTTTAAACATTATTATCAAAATACTCTTTGCTAATTTAGTCAAAATTATTTAAAATTTTCACAATTATTTTAAATTTGTTAAATTTCTCGCTCGTGATGAACCAGTCATGATCGGTCCCAAGCCCGGATAAAGGAGAAGGGTTCCGTTAGGCTGTTAGCCTATGTAAAACTTTGGCAAAATTCAATGAATAGATTCATTAAACTATTTGTACTAACATTAGGTTGTTCGCTGTAAGGAACGCGTTGCAAGGTCTTGTTGGGATGTATACTGAAAGCATAGCCTTTTGCATAGACATCTTTATTTTGAAATAAGAATCACATACTTACATCGTATATTTATGATATGCATTATTGTCTGATACTTTACGTTGTAGATAACATGGTGCTTGGTGTGGCACAGAAGATCATGTTATCAGTACCTTGTAGAGTATAAGTACAGGCTCAC
>JBAMIE010000022.1:771250-783103 GCA_037177295.1 Kaempferia parviflora | reverse complement strand
ATCTTCAAACAAACTAGAGAGATTATTGAGATGGAGGATTCAGCAGGACAGCCAATAATCCTCACCAAGGATGAATTAGACACCCTAATCTCTAGCGTCATGAATAAGGCAGTAGAACAACGACAACTGGTGGAGAATGACCGCCGATGAGACCATGCAATCCCTTTAGAGACACCAAGGGTTGCAGCGTCTTCAGTACGGCGGTCCTCCATCTCACCACCAAGAGCACCGGTGAAAGCACTGGCACCACAAAGTCCCATCTTCAGGGAACCTGTGAATATGGTGGCCTCCAGCGCCTCTCATAAAGGGGAGGCACCAGAGAAGCATGATATGCTGAAGGCGTTGTTCACACAAGGCCTATCTCCCTTCAGAACAAGCATATTATTAGATCCCATGCCAAGACATTGGCGGGGACCAAAAATCAACAAGTATGATGGAAGGGCAGATCCTGAAGATCACTTGTGCTGGTATGAAAACGCTGCGTTGATGCATCAATATAGCGATGACATCAAGTGTCGAGTGTTCCTCAATACACTCTCTGGAGCCGATCAAAGATGTTTCGGCAGGCTCTCCGCTGACTCAATACACTCCTTCGAGGAGTTCAAGGTTGTCTTCCTTCATCACTTCGTCAGCAGCCGGCGACATCAGAAGACAGTCCACAACCTCTTTGCTCTTAAGTAGAAGAGTAAAGAATCGCTGAAAGTATACATTCAGTGTTTCAACTGGGAGACGCAAGATGTCCCTGGCGCAACCTCCGAAAGCTTGGTCAACACTTTCACACAAGGGTTGATCGAAGGGGATTTCTTCCGATCCCTGATAATGGATCCTCCTGTTAATTACGATGACTTGCTGAGCCGATCAGTTAAGTATGTTAATGTGGAGAAAGTACAACATACTCACAGGAAGGAGTCCGGCAGCACATCAGCCTTGCCCCTACCCCGCTCAGAAAGGTGCAAACCTGTAGCTCCAGCCAAGAATATTCAAAGGTTGGCAGGCACCATTGGGGCGATCACGGCAAAAAGGTAGAGACGGTGGGCACTGAAGTGCCACCGCGATCTAGCAAATATTGCGAGTACCATCGCAATACAATGCACTTCACGGAGGAGTGCTATACCTTGAAGAATCAAGCCAAGAAGAAAGCTCTAATTCAGGCGGGGAGAAAGCCCTACAGAGGGAGAGGTGGCCACAGATATCATGTGGAATCCTCTCGAAGAAGTTGGTCGCCTCCATCTCCGCGTCGAGGTCGTTCTGAGAAGAGGGATAGGTCCTCTGAAAGAAGAATACGGAGGCCCGATAGAACACCCCCTCGGAATAAAAGCAAGGAGTGATCTCCTTCACGCTCCCCCTCGCCAAAACGTGATCCAACAAAGGGCAAGGCTCCAGTAAGAGGATCACCAG
The DNA here is from genome assembly GCA_037177295.1 of Kaempferia parviflora. Classification (NCBI taxonomy): domain Eukaryota; kingdom Viridiplantae; phylum Streptophyta; class Magnoliopsida; order Zingiberales; family Zingiberaceae; genus Kaempferia; species Kaempferia parviflora. The sequence goes on along the minus strand of JBAMIE010000022.1, from coordinate 781,705 downwards.
CGAGCCACGCCGGGATGATTTTGGGAGATCCGACAACTGGAGACTCCAATCGTGCACGGAAAGCTCACATCTGCCGATTGGAGAATTATGCGATTGGAACCAGCAGAGAGAGGCATCAAAGCCTAGTCATCTCTTTCGGTCCCAAAGACTTGGAGGATGTAGAGGCTCCCCATGAAGATGCACTGGTAATACTCGTCCGCATAGCTAACTATGATGTTGAGCATGTTTTTGTTGACACGGGGAGCTCGGTCAACATCATTTATAAAGCTACATTTGATCAGATGCAAGTTAGAGAAGGCGAGCTGCAACCAGTATCTACTCCCTTATTTGGCTTCACGGGACATCGGGAGCAGCCAGTAGGGCAAATTACCCTCTCCCTGTCCTTGGGAGATGACATTATCTCAAGGATGGAGAGAACTGTCTTTTTGGTGGTGGATGCGCCCTCCTCCTACAATGCTATTTTGGGAAGACCGGCTCTCGGATTATTTCAAGCAGTGGTATCAATTTACCATCAGAATATTAAATTCCTAGCAAAGGGACAAGTTGCTGAGCTCCGAGGAAGCAGTTAGTCTCTAGGCGTTGCTATAACGGGGAGATCCGGGTTGATGTCCGAAAAAGTCAGAGGATAGAAGAAACTCTGCAAATATATGTGGTTGATCCCCGAGTAGAATATGAAGCCGGAGAAGAACGCCGAGCAGTGGAACATGAAGAGGTACAAATACACCCTCAGTTCGCAGGAGTGGTAACTCGTATTGCTGCCGGATTGGATCCCAAGCTTCGAAGAAGGCTGATCGACTGTCTAGCTACTCATCATGATGCCTTTGCTTGGCCATCAGATGAAATCCGAGGCGTCTCGCCTTCACTCACCATGCACAAGCTTCACATTATACCTGGAACCAGACCTGTGAAGCAACGACGAAGAAACTTTACACCTAAACAAGATCAAATAATCAGAACTGAGGTGGCAAAGTTACTGCAAGCTGGGCATATAAGAGAGATACAATTCCTGACCTGGCTAGCAAATGTTGTACTAGTCCTTAAGCCAGGGGGAAGTGGTGTGCACGTATTGATTTTAGAGATCTAAATAAAGTATACCTTAAAGATTGTTACCCCGTGCCTCGCATTGATCAGTTAGTCGACTCCACTTCTGGTTGTGAGTTTATCTCCATGTTAGATGCTTACCAAGGGTATCATCAAGTGCCACTTGATCCTGAAGATCAAGAGAAGGTCATCTTTGTAACCTCAGATTGCACTTATTGCTATAATGTGATACCTTTTGGATTGAGAAATGCTAGAGCCACAAATCAAAGAATGATGGACAAGGTCTTCCGACATCAGATCGGAAGAAACATTGAATTATGTGGATGACATTCTGATTAAGACAGAGAAAGAAACATACTTGATAGATGAACTAAAAGAGATGTTTGCCACTCTCCGAGCTAACCGCCTGAAGCTAAACCCGATAAAATGCTTGTTCAGGGTCAAGAGTGGTCGGTTCCTTGGGTACATCGTTACTGAAAGAGGAATCGAAGCTAATTCAGAGAAGGTACAAGATATTATTCAGATGCCTTCTCCGAATTCATTCAAAGAAGTGCAGCGTCTCAATGGAAAAATCACGGCTCTATCAAGGTTCATATCTCGGTCAGCAGATCGAACTCTTCTATTCTTCAAAATTTTAAGGAAAGCAGTAAAGTTCTCACAGGATGATCAATATGAGAAACCTTTTTAAGGATTAAAAGAATATCTGTCCAAACTCTCGACCTTGTACAAGCTCAAGGAGGGAGAAACCTTATATGCATATCTGGCAGCAAGTGAGCAGGCAGTGGGCTCAGCACTTATCCGAGAAGAGAATAATACTCAATTCCCGGTATACTTCTTCAGTGACCTGCTCAAAGATGCAGAGACCAGATATACTATTCTGGAGAAGCTAGCGTATGCTTTATTCTTGACAGCAAAAAGGCTGAGACTATATTTTCTAGCTCATCCTATAGTGGTCTACACAAATATCCCTTTAGGTCGAGTTCTTACCAATCATGAAGCCTCTGGTTGCTTGATTAAGTGGACTACTGAGTTAACTAAATATGTGATTGAATACCGACCCCAGACTGTAATTAAGCTCAAGCTCTTGCGGATTTCATGCTTAAGACAATCTCCGCACTAGAATCTGAAGAAACTTGGAAGATATATGTAGATGATTCTTCTAACCAATGTGCTAGTGGAGTAGGACTTCTCATGGTATCTCCACGAGAAGAAGCAATACAAATATCTATCCGACTGGGTTTTCAAGTCACCAACAATGAAACTGAGTACGAGGCGATATTAGCTGGGTTACATGTAGCTCGGCAAGTCGGAGCTCAGAATTATACTATATACAGACTCCCAATTGGTGGCACAACAGACTAAAGGAGTCTTCAAAATCTGAAATGAGCAACTGCAAAGGTATGTTGATGCATATCATCAATTAAAGTCCACTTTTGTAGATGTAGTTTTGAAGAAAATATCTCGAGAAGATAATGTTAGGGCAGACGAACTAGCTATATTGGCTAGTTCTTTATCAGCATGGACTCTAGAAGAGCCTATTATCCCTGAAAGAGAAGTAGCTGTGATCGAGGAAGGTCATTATGAAATTCTTCCTTCAGATTGGAAAGACCCGTATATAAAGGTCCTACAAAATGGAACATTAATTGATGATATAAATCAGAAATGTCTCTTCAAACGCAGAGCTGCTCGTTTCATATTGGTGGGGGAGCAATTATATAAGAAGACATTTGCAAGGCCTCTTTTGAAGTGCATTGGGTCGGCTGATACTGACTATGTCATGCGAGAAGTGCATGAAGGAATTTGTGGTAGCCATATCGGAGCAAGGTCTTTGGCTAGGAAGATTATCCTTGCTAGTTATTTCTGGCCCACATTACAGGTTGACACGAATAAATTTGTGGCTGGATGTTCATCTTGTTAGAAGCATCATCACATTACTCATTAGCCGACAGCTCCTCTGCAAACTTCTTCAGTGTCATGTCCGTTTGATCAATGGGGCATGAATATAGTTGGTCATTTCCCCATAGGACCATAACAAAAGAAATTTTTATTAGTACTGGTGGATTATTTCTCTAAATGGGTAGAAGCAGAGCCCCTAGCTCAAATAACAGAAGCAGCTGTGATGAAAGTCTTTTGGAAAGACATAATTTGTAGATATGGAATTCCCTACAAGCTTGTCTCGGATAATGGTCGACAATTATTTGGGCGCAAATTAAAGGAATGGTGTGAATGTTTGCAGATTAAACAGACCTTCACCTCTGTAGCTTATCCACAGAGTAATGGTCAGGCCGATGTAGTTAATAGGGAAATCGTAAGAGGGCTCAAAAAAAAATTAGATCATGTTGATGGAAGTTGGGTTGTAGAACTTCCCAGTATCTTATGGTCTTACAGAACTACTCCTAGAGAATCCACAGGACAAACGCCTTTTGAATTAGTATATGGAGCTGAAGTAGTAATCCCTGTGGAAATTGGGGAAGAATCTACTCGAAGATAGCTCTATGATAAAGGGAGCAATGATCAGGAAAGACTATTAGATCTGGATCTTATTTCGGAAGTTCGTGATAAGGTTGCTCTACGTCTCACTGCATATAGACAACGCATTGAGCGTGTGCATACCAAACGAATAAAGCCACGATCATTCTAGATAGGTGATAAAGTCTAGAAAAGAATCAAACCTGTTGGGGATGTGGGCAAGCTAGAACCCCAATGGAGTGGACCTTTCACTATCATACAAAAGCTCGCTAGTGGTAGTTATTATCTGCAGAATGAGGAAGGCAAAAAGTTAGACAGACCTTGGAACGTGAACTATCTTCAACTTTATCGGACACAATAAAGTCCTGGATTTCACATACTCTTCTCAGATATTTATGATGAGGTTATAGAGTTCATGTATTATATGAAATTTATATAAAGCTATGTTTGACATTCATGTATCTTATGGAAGCTACGCTTTGTGGAAATATTTATGGTCTTCTTGCGAGAATATATTCAAATGGTGTTATTCTTTGAAGACCCCGTCAACTTAGAATGCTATTGCGACATCACGAGCTCGGCGACCTCGGGTACGAGAGTCGTATGTCTTATGAGCATCAAGCTGAGAGACCCAAGGAGGTAGACTTCGGATACAAGAGTTGAATGCCTTATGAGCATCGAGCCAAGAGATCATAGGAAGAAGACCTGTCGGCTTAGAATGCCATTGCGGCATCACGAGCTCAGCGACCTCGGGTACGAGAGCCGAATGCCATTGCAATATCACAAGCTCAACGACTTCAAGTAACTCAAGGAAGAAGGCCTTAGATATGTAGGCTCTTGAATGCTCGGGAACAAAAGCCGAATGCCTTGAGAGCACCGAGTCAAGAGACTCGAGGTGGTATATCTTGATGACAAGAGTTTAAAATGCCTTGTATCAAACTTAGAAACTTGAGGAAAAAATTACTACCGAATATTATTAAGGCAGGGAGCTAACGCATGGAGCTAACTAAATTTGCGTATAGCTTGCGATGCCTAAATAGAGTTGATGTCAGACAGTCAAACTTTCTAAAAAGTAAAATAATGGACGATATCTTAACATAGATAATGACCTATTAAGATTACATCATCTATGCCAAACGAAGTCAGAAGGCAAATATTACATTGCTTGACTAATAAAATCAAAGAAGAAATTCTCAAAGCATAGAAAAGAAACTTATATACATAAGGCAAATATTACATTCTCAGATGTTTGTGGAAGAGCTAACTTTTTGTGGAGCCAAATGATTACGAGGAAGATAATATTACAATTCTAGAGCCCATGGAAGAGCTAAAAAGAAAATGAAACTACAGTTCTTGCTCTTCAGGAGGAAGGTCATTCCAGAGTTTCTTAACGTTGAGGAAAGAAAGATTGGCTCCTGGCTTTAAGACTCCGGCGGCTTGAATATGGTTGGCTGCTCCTTGCATGCCTTGTTTCAGCTGCCGAAGAGCCTGCTCCGCAATAACATCATGGAATTCCTCAGATTCTAAGAATTTAGTTTTGAACTTAGCCTCTATTTGAGTGCGTCGGGCCCCCTCATTCTCTTTATATTCTTGGAGGTTCCGAAGAGCTTGGTCCCGCTGTTCCAAGGTACTAGAAAACCTAGCCGAGATTTTTTCAAGTTCTTTTTGGAGGTTGTCTACTTGTGTAGTGGCATTTTGTATTGCCTCCTCCTGCTGAGCTTGTTTCTCCACTAATTGCTCATTAAAACGAGCAATAGTCTCGGCTTGAGCCTTGCGAATATGTAATAGGGTAACTTCTTCTGAACTCTTGGATTATCAAGCAAACTCTAAATTTTCTGATCTCTTTTTGATTTGAGCGTCGGAGGGGCAGACGCCGGAATTCTTCTGATGTCCCCTTAATATTCGTATTGATATTTTCAGAAAACGTCATATTCCTAATTGGTATCTCCTTCGATTGACTTATCGATCGTCTTCGACCGTCTAAATAATTCTCTTCGAAACATATAAAAATTATATCAAAATAAATTTTATGGTCGACGTGGTCTAAACTCGTGTGTATGCAAATCTACCTGCCAAAGACATCCGACAATCATTTATGTTGGCATCCATCCTCTGACTCTTTGTAGCACTTTTTATCGTCTTGTCACTTGTGCCGCGAAAGTCTGTTAAGGATACAGCTGATTTTAATAAGAAACAAAAGTGGATTTTGTTTTTTTTGTACAATCGTACACGGATAGTAGATAGCCGAAAATATAGAAAAGGGAAAAAATGTGATACATTCTATCTTAAATTTTATTGATGAAAAAATAACATATAAAATAATCTAATGTATAAAAATAATATATGATATGATAAGGTCGGAAAGATCACATAGAGCTCAAGCACAATCAATAAGAATAATCAGTAAAGCAGACGACGTGGACCTAGCGACTTGAGCCCGGTCGGCCGACCCTACGGCCTGCCCCATCGGTGGCCATACCGGTCCTCCTTGAGGCGACGAAAGAGGTTAAGGCAGCCTGCCTCGCGGGCTCAGCGATCCGCCTGATCGGTTGGCACACTAGTTCTCCCTGAGGCGACGGAAGAAGTCAAAGCAGCCCGCCCACTCGGTTGGCACATTGGTCCTCCCTTAGGAGGCGATGGACGAACTGAAGCTTCGCTCAGACGGGCTGCTTAACGAAAGAGCACTCCACCCACTCCTTTGGCGCGTAGCAAGCCAGCGGCCAAGGTGTCAGAAGCGCAGACGACACACTGTACGGAGGGTGCAAGCAAAGCTTCCAGCCTAGACAGCAATACAAGAAGGTCATGCCTCCCTTACAACTGTATACCGGTGGAACGCTCAGTTAAGGTAAGGTGTCAGTGTCAGAGACGGTTGGCCCTTGACAAGTATCTCATCGATATACGTGCCAAGGGACAAGCCTCCATCATAAATAGGGGTCTTGGATCTCCGATGCAAGTACGCGCACTGTAGTAATTACTGTTCTCCTCTGGCTTTCATTCCCTTGGGATCCGTCACTGACTTAAGCGTCAGAGTACCAGAGCCGGGACCCTTTCCCTGACCTGGTCTCTCATTTGTTGAAATATACGCGAGTACTTGCAGGTGTCGGGAGAACGAAACACCAAGTGTTCAAGCGGTCAACTCTTGGTCTACTTATGCTCTACCTCAGCGTTATATTTTTCAGAGTCACTCGTTCGATTTCATACCAGATCAATATAAAATAATATTTGTTAATGTTTTTTAATTTTACAATTTTATGTGTTTATTTTTTAAAGCCTCCCAGCGCTTCCTCCCTCCACGTGCTAACGCTCGCTCGCTAGCTCGCTCGGTGTCTGCGTTGCCTCCCTATTTCCTTTTGGCGAGCATGAAAAATGCTGCGTGCTTTCCGTGGCCGTGATTCCATCACCCCCAAAGCTGCTGATTAATAATCACGGACCAGGCCCACAACGACATTTAATATCCTCCGTCCGGGACCGTGTGCGTGCGTGTCGTCCTTTTTCAACTGCATGCCCAAATTCTTGTCCATTTCCCAGAAACTACCTCGCTTCGCCCAGCAACTTCATCCATTCAGGCTTTGTTTTTCCTTCCCCATGCAGATTTATCCACGACGACTCGGTCGGTTCCCCTTGCTGACGGAATTCCCTCGCCTTTGAATTCTCACGCGCTTCTTCATCGATCCTCCTTCTATAACTCCTCCACCTCCTAGCTCGGACCTGCTCGGCTCCCCCCATGGAGGTCAATGGCTGTGCTGCTGCTCTTCTGGCCGAGCTCAACCAGGCCCTCGAGCTAATCAAGCAGCTGGAGTCACACCTGCATGACCTCGACCTCTGCAGGGCTTTAGCGCCCAGGCTCATGTCCTCCATCCAGAGCTCGATTCTCATTGCTAGTACTGATCCGTCTACGCGCACCCAGACGCCCAAAAGAAGGTACGTGTGCGTAGAAAGAGATTTGATATCCTGCCCGATGCTTTGTGCGCGATTTATAAGCGACATTCGATGTGGATAATCTGACACATCAGAAATCTAATTTTGTAATTTCTCTCACCTACATTAAACAACTTTTCTCCCCTTCTCTCTTATCTACATGCAACAACTGCATGTAAAAAAAATCTTTATTCTTTCTCATATTATTTATTCAGTAACTGACAATTGTGATAGCTAGTTAGTTGTCACAATTATGACAGTTAGTTGTTACAGTTGTGGCAGTTACTTAGTTGCCACAGTTGTGACAGTTGTGGCAACTGCAACAGCTTATTGTAGCTAGTAACTCCACAGTTTGTTGCAGCAACCTCAAGTAGCTGCAATAATTTATTGTAGCTATTTCACGAAAAAGAAGAAAAAATTTTACTGCAACTGCATGTAAAGAGAGAAGAAAGTATATTTTATTAAGAGAGAAATTAAAGTTGTTGCGTGCAGAATAAGAGAGGGAGAGATAGATTAAAAAATTTAATTTTTAATACATCACATCACTTACGTCGGATGACGTTTATAAGTCGCGCACGAAGCGTCAGACAGGATATCAAATCTCTATACACATTGGCACGAAGCTGACCGGTGACGGTGATGAATTAATTTGCAGGAAGGCGCTGCACTCGTGGACGCGCAAAGTGAGGCTGAGCTCGGTGGCTGGGGGAATCGAAGGCACTGGGCATGATGACGGCTTCACTTGGAGGAAGTACGGGCAGAAAGAGATCCTCGGAGCCAAATATCCAAGGTTGGTCAGTCAATCAGCCACTCTACTCTAATCTTAAAGAGATTGAATTCTATTGAACGAAACGGCCAGCCATTCCGATAAAGTACTACTACTCTTGATCTTGTCTTGTTTCAGAGCCTATTTCCGGTGCACCCACAGCGCCTCCCACGGCTGCCCTGCGAAGAAGCAGGTGCAGCGATCGGACGATGACCTGTTGGTCTTCGACGTCACCTACCACGAGCACCACACTTGCCTTCAGGAGGGAAGTGACCGTCATGCAATGTACGGCAGCCAAGAACAGAGCATGGCAGATCACAGGCTTGAAGCAGAGGAGCAGTTTGTGGTACAAACTGTGCCTTCTCTTGGCTCTCCCATGGATGAGATCGCATCCTTTGGACTTCTGGATGATTACTGTTTCTCCACTTCGCCATTTCCAGATTGGGAGCTTTGATGGAGTAGAGTACGAGAGAAGAGTTTGCCCACTGAGGAGTTTGTTAAGGACTTAGAAATTGACCCTCGGCTTCTTGGCAACTGCACTTGTAGTAAATTATTATTATGTTTAGATAGTTAATTTTGAGAATTAATACACATGCATGCATTTATAGAATTAATACACATGCATGCATAGTGTTAAAATAAAGTGCATCCATTGTGAGGTTTCATGAATCTAATAGATGATGATGAAATTAATTAAGTAATAATTAATGCAATTCTAGAATTATCTATGATGTCTTCTTAATGTCTATATAAGAGTGTAGTGGCTATACTACAAAGATGTTCAATGTCAAACACTCCATCTGATTTTGTTTTTATTTTTATTTTTATTTTTATTATTCTCTACTTCAATATCTATCAGTGGTATTAGGGTGGTTATTTATTTTTCTTTCCTAATGGTAAATACCCTCTTCCAAGAAGTCAATTTTCAATTTTTGATGGAGAGCATTATGATTATTGGAGTGGTCAGATGGAAACATTTTTATCGCACTGGATCTCTCAGAAGACATTGAACAAAATTACGAAGAACTGCTAATGGCTCCTCCAACATGGACAAATGCTCAACAACGACAATATAAAGAGAATATTAGAAAGGATGCAAATGCACAACGATACATCGAGCAAGGATTGAGCAAGTCAAATTTTCCTCGTATTTTTGACATAAAAAAGGCTAAGGATGCATGGGAAGTTTTGAATAAAGAATTTCAAGGTTTAGAGAAAATCATTATAATCAAATTACATACTCTATGGACCAATTTTGATAATTTGTCCATGAAAGAAACTGAAAGGGTATGAGATCTTTTTTTTTTTTTCAAAAATTATTGAGAAAATTAACTTGATTAAGTTATGGTGACACTATTGAAAGAAAAGAAAATAGTTGACAAAATTTTAAGGATTTTACTATAAAAATTTCAACATGTGTTATTATCATTGAGGAATCTAAAAACTTATCTACACTCACTATGTAGTAACTAATGAGTTCTCATGAAGCTAATGAGAATAAAATGACTAGATATACAGAGGAACCATTAGAACAGGCTCTTCAATCCAAAATAAATGTGACAGACAAAAAGAATGAAGATCGATCGAGATGACCAAAGTATCAATATTGGAATTCTAATTTGATCATGTCTGAAAGAGGGGGATGGCACTGAGAGATACGATGATAGACCGGGGACTTTCTTGGCTATGCAATGGCGCTTTGTCCGTCCGTCCGTCCTTCTTCTTGGCTATGTAATGACGCTTTGTCCGTCCGTCCGTCCGTCCGTCCGTCCGTCCTTCTTCCTAGCTATGCAATGACGCTTTGTCCGTCTGTCCGTCCTTCTTCCTGCAAGCACTCGCACAAACTTCGAAGAACGTTAGCGGCCAAAACAGGGAAGAGACTCCCTTGTTTGGTCCTTCGACACTCAAGTCAGCCAAATCCCAAAGAGGAATGCACTGTAGAAAGTACTGTGACTTGCGTAATATTGTGTACCTACATCGGGAACCGGGAACCTCTATTTATAGGATGGTGTTGGGCGTTAATCCCGAAGTGCATGATGATGCGCTGTCACATCGGGATTAAAGACACCTGACAATTGGTTGCACCTGACAACTGTATGATTGTCAGGGAATATTCACGGGTCCCAACTACATGTCTAACAGTTGGACCGTCATAGCCTGCACGTTGACGGAGTACCGCACCTGAATAGTGACGCTGATCGGACGGGTTCGGCAGACGGCAGTCATCTGCTCATAGTGGCCGATCGAACGGGCCCGTCGCT
>JBAMIE010000022.1:717901-733476 GCA_037177295.1 Kaempferia parviflora | reverse complement strand
AACAAGCTTGAACACCTCAAAGCTTGGCTCGGCTCGGCTCGTTTACAGCCCTAGACTCGATATAATGGCATAATAGATTAAATTTTGGCTATATATTTTGAGAAATTTTTTTTCTCAATATTCTAATTAATTTAACGGTTAATTATAAATTAACCATTTATCTTTTTTCATCATTTACGTTTATGATTAATAATCATCCATGATTTATCTCCTCCGTATTAATCTTGAAATGGGTTGAAAAGAGGAGGAGGGCCAGGAGCTTGGAAAGAAGAGATTGAAGAGCGCATAAGAAGACTATGAGGACTGCATCGTCAAAACCGAGCCATTTTCCTTGAACCGGACCGGATAATAAGTACATCCAACGGTCCAATTGATTGAACTGTTTACAAAATTATGAATCTAATTAATTCATATACCAGGTTTAAAAAGTCAAGGGTTGGTTAAGAAGTCAAAATCAAAATTTGACTAACTTAATTTTTTTTTAAGTGGAGCCTTAAATTCTTTGAGGTTGTTTGGGCTTGAGGTTAACAAAAAAATAACTCTAGTTAAACTTTAAGAGAGAGTTATTTCATTGGGGTCGAATATTGATTGGATTGATTTTTGAGATTGTCATATTTATATCTTGAAGTAGTTTAACATCATAAATAAACAATATAAATAAATAATTTACTTGGATATATGTGTGAAGTATTTTTTTTTTATAAAAAGATTTTTAGAGTTTTTTTGGGAAGTATTTAGTGCGAGAGTATATTAATTAGAGTGTTAATACCATTTTCATATTTAATTATGTAAAGATTATGAATGAGCATCATTTTGCATCAATGTGACACAATTAATTTAATTTTATGATAATCAATGAAATTTATTATTTTCATCACTAGCCACGTAACATCTCGTTTAATGTCGTAAGCACTTACTTAGATATCATGACTATGAATCTTCTAGGTATTTCATCAGCCAATCCTAAGCCTTTTGCATAAATTACAATGGTGATGTTTGTAAGCCAAGCGAACCTAAAACCATTCATGTGTTAATTAGTCAGTTGATTAGGTGTGTCAAATCGAGATTAGATGTGATTTTTGGATGAACAAAAAGTTTGCCGATTAACTTGTCAATTGAAGGCCTCCAAAATTTGCCGGTTTAGGACTTTAGGAACAGGGATTGGAAATCAATAAAGATGTTTAATTAATGAGTTGACTAATAAAGAAAATGAAATTATTTTTAAATAATTGAGAATTGGTAAAACTCAATCACATATAAAGTTTAAAATTTATTTTTGATTCTTAATCCAGCAATAATAACCTTATGGCTCTAACTGTGTCAAGGGGTGGCAGCAGTCACCTGGTAAAAAAAAAGAAATAGAATAAATAAATAATGAAAAAAAAAACAAAACAAAAAAGAAGAATTGAAAAAATGGGAAAAAAGGGAATAAAACTGAAAAAAATAAAAAAAAAGGAAAAAAAAAGTCATTTATAAATCAAGCAGTATAGAAACGATTAAATTCATTCTCATTTTAGTTTACTATATTAAATCTATTTTTATTTCTATATCCCAAACTGACAGTTCGGATCCCGTGTTTTAATATCACCGTGTCCCCGTGTCCCCTCGTTGATCGGACGGCTGTAACATCCTTGAAATATATGCAATATCCTCGTGATGTGCACAACATCTTTGAGATGTGATTTGATCCGTCCGATCGACAAGAGGACACGATAACACAGTAATATTGGGACAGAGAATCTGAACTGCCAAACTGAACAATCCCTAAACCTTAAACCACCGACAGAAGTTAAACATTTCGACTTAACCTATTAATTAATAATCTACTTCTCCTCGTCCTCGTCCTTATATTTTTCATTATCTTTGGAAAAAAATTATTTAATTTATGTTGTATTATATACTCTTGACACAATCAATCGAACACACATAACCACTCATATTTAATTTCTATCGACCAATTAATAAGAGTATCTCCAATACAAGGATTGTAAAAGGTTTGTAAAATTAATAAATTTTAATAATTTTTTTTTAATCATAGTAAGAATAAGATTTGAGATTTATAGTTAAGAACATATTTAAGTTTTTAAATCTACTTTTTATTTTGAAATTAACATAATGTGCATGCAGTCATGGAATTACATGTTACGAATTGCATCATATAAAAATTATTCAAAACTTTAACTATTATAAATATTTTAATAGAATTTTAGAATGCTGACTTAATATTATGGTATATTAGGATCATAAAAAGCAAAAAAAAATTTGACAGAACTTTGATGCTCTGAGAATGCGCGGGGAAATGAAGATCATGAAGGGACTAACACACGATTAAGAGTTTTGGAGTTTGAATTTGTACATCTTGTCAGCTGCATCTGGATCGATAGATTTGCCGGCCGACTGAAACAGAATCTAAAACACGAGAGCGCCCTGCGGCGGCAGTTCGATGCGAAGCCCATCGGCCGCCGCTTGGCATGCTCTCCTCCTCTGCCAAATGCTGACCAATTCCTCCTCCTCCTCCTCCCTTCTCCTCTGCCGCCTTACCACAGGCAGCGGCCGATCCATCTCCTCTGACACCCCGCACTCCTCTTCTCGTCGTCGTCCTCCTCCTTCCTTGGCGCTCACGCTCCTCCAAAGCCGAGCCATCTTGAACTTCCACAACCCATTGTTCGAGGAAGACGACGAGGACGACGAGGAAGAAGAAGAGGAAGAGCGAGAAGAAGGCTTCCTACCAATGATTTGCCCGGCGCACCCAACTCGCGGCGACACCAGAGAGAAGGACAGGGAGCCGAAGCGGAGCAACCGCCTCTGTTTCGGGGGATGAGAGCGTAAAGCCGAGGGCTTGGCGTTTCGATCCGGCCGGTGAGTGGGCTCTTCCGTCGGAGAAGGTCCGAAGCACCATATTGCGGGTCTGTGAGAACTCCGGCGGTCGTCCATGAGGCAGAGGAGGCAGAGCAGAGTACGCACTGCAAAAGGCGAAGTGGAAGGCCGTATAAGAAGACACGGAGGAGTTGCTTAGTCAACGAGTCAAGTGAAAAATGGTTCGGTCACTTGTTTGTACAATCTGGCCGATCTGACTGCTCAACCTTTCACAAACAAACCAGAAAACACAGCTCGAAGCCATCATGAATTCAAAGTCTTTGATTGTCACGTCTAAAGGAAGAAAACAAAAATTGGCAAAGGGAAAAAAAAACTATGACTTTGATGTGTAAGCTTTAAGGTCAAGCTTTGAGACAGGAGTGTGGAGAACGTCGTAGAATTTTAAATCCTCAATTAACAAACAAGTTAAATTAAATCCTATAAAAAGGAGAAAAAATGAAGGATGAGAAATTGCTTGCTATTGCCTATTGATAAAGACTTATGGACGTGGACTCACTCGTCAATTCTCAATTAGGACGTGTTGAAAGGGATCAAAGACTGACCAAGTCAATTAGTTTGATGGGCAAACTAAGTTCTATGTATATACATATACACTAATACACACATTTAACAAGTAGTCACACCCGAGTTACATGGTCACAAATACCAAAAGTACTCATCTCGCTATCATCTCTATGGATGAGACCACCGGCTCAACCGCAGATCATCCGGCTTTATAAGGGGCGCCACTTGGACGACTCAAGAGGAAGATTACTAGATTAGATGTGAAAAAGGAATATCCCAAAGGACTTGTTTTTGTTTGTTATTTTTATGTACTCCCATTGACAAATGTATACAAACACCTTGAAATGGAGGTGGATATTATGTTTTTTTTTTTTTTTTTTTTTTTTGATTATTTTGTTACTATCAACATGTATACTCTAATATGGCGCCGGTATGGTTAAAGCCACAAGATACATCCAAAGCCTTCACTTGAGAACCAAAGTTCACCATCTTGGGTACAATGCAATCCAAATCATCACCATGGCCCTGCAACATCCGATCGCACTCTTAAATTTTGACGACAAAAACAGACTTACCATGCTCACTTCAAAAAGACGGTAATTTTGTTGAGAAGATAGATAAACTTGAGTTATTTAGCATATTTGAGTGAGTAGATATATGAGAACAGGAACACTGAACTCACAAGTTGTCCGGCAGAAGAATGACCTTCTTCAAAAAATGTTCCGTTAGCGCCTCCCCAGCCCCAGGTAAAGATTTTGCCATCTTAATCTCAATGTCATAAGACGATGATTAAAGAGTGCGGTATAAATCAAACAGCAAAAATAAAAACATTCACTTTAGTGGGGCATGTTTAGACATTGAGCTGAAGAAATTATGTCACTGAACTTACCAGAAACCACAGCTGTATGTTTCCAACCACAAGCTACCTGTACATGTCACGGAGTAAACTCGGTAAATGGCAAAAGGAAAATATATCTAGAAATCATAAGAGGGAAAGATGATTATAACCTTTGAGATGGGAGACTTCAGTGAAGGGCTTTTGACATTTTCTGGACTTCGGATCATCTCAGTGCATCTGGATAGAAAATAACCTTTTGTTAGCACTTTTGAAGAGAAAAATTATTTGAGTCAGCAGCAATGAGAAGTTAGAAAAGTACCCAAGGCCAAGGCAGCCATTCTCATTTGAACCCCAAGTATACAACTCTCCTCCATCTACACATGACAGAGTATTCGACATTAGAATTCAATAATCACTGCACTTGGTGAAAACGACTTGAGAATGCCACAAGTATTTTATTTTCTGAACCAAATAAATCTATGGTGCAATCATGTCGTAATCTGCAATTAGACTTCCACAAAGAGTAGCAAATCTATTACAATATTTTTGAACTTTGAATCGATTCCAAGGTTGAATTAGTATTTTGATAGGCAATCAGTTAAGGATAGTTAGTACTTGTTAGAACACATGTATGGTAGCCACCACAAGCAACTTCTTCGGAAATTGGGAGTTCCTGAACAACTGTGGGTGTCCGCAAATTCTTTCCTGCTCCAAAACCCTAACATTTAAATCACAGGAGTTTCATTAGCTACTTGAACTTGAAAAATTATGAATGAAATTAGTTCGAGTGTGGTTACCAGTTTATTTGTGGTCCTTGCGCCAAATACAAACACAGCACCTTTTTCTGCTTATTAGTAACAGGGATTAAGAAAAGAATTAGATGAACAAGAATAAAGACCTCTGAAGCTCATTGAATAAAAAAGATAATGTAAACCCACCATCAATGCAGGCTGAGTGCAACATTCCTGCAGCAATTGACTTGATCTGGAAAGGTGTATTTGAATCCAATCATCAAAGACCAACTATCCACAATAGTCAATTGCAGATGAAAATTACAATGAAGAAGAAGCTTAGAGAAGAAGTACCTTGATGCCATCCAATTTTTTGATTAACCTTGGAGTATATTCACTGTGTAAATGGTGCCTTAATTGTTACTATGTATTATACAAAAAGCAGTTATACTAAAAAACGTTATTCTGTTAAAGGAAAATGCAAAGTGAAATATTTAACTGATGGATATATTTATTTGTTAGCCTTCATCAAATTCATCAGAGTTGCAAAGTTTGTCAAATGATTTAGATCCTTCACACCCATTAGATCATCAAGAACTAGATGGCTGTTTTGAGCATTCATGTAAAGTGAATGTCTAAGACACACCTAATCCCCTTGAAAAGTACTGAGGTTAAATATAAACACTAGATTTTTAAACCCATGTTTTCAAACATGATCTGGCTTAGCTGATTCAACTAGTTTCACATGGAATCAGAATAGAGTATGGCCTTAATTCCATTACAAATCAGGTTCAAGAAATGAATGTTGAATTGACACATGATCAATGTGAAACCTTGAGCTAATAGAGATGCCAAATATGCCTGATTTGTAATCATGACCAAGTCTACCAGAGCCACTTGCTCCCCAGCTTAAGGCTTCACCAACATCTGCAAAGCAGAATATACTAAAAAAATGACAAATTATATGATCAAAGACAATGACATGGTTGTATTCTCTTTGGTCACCTGTAAGAGCAACCGAGTGCTCTGAACCTAAGGCAACCATCTTAATGTGGATTCCTGCCAAGCAATCAACTCTTGTAGGGGAACACACCATACTCTTTGCACCTACAGTGAGTACTAACTCGAATTATTTATTGTACTATTAATACAATTTGAAAAACAAAAAGTTCTTATAAAAGAGTTGAATACTCAGTAGTGCAGTGAAGACTTGTTGAATACAAAAAAAAAAAAAAAAAGTTGCAAAGAATATGTAAATTATATCGAACACTAAAAAGGATTGTAAATGTGCAGGAGGTTCTTATCAATACACTAAATAAAGGTTCAAAGGCTGGTTGGTATTCCTGTACAGAGACAACAAAATTTCAAAGATGAAAACATCCCTTCTGTTCATCTAGGTAGGGGACTGGGGGAAAAAGGAGGAGAAAAATAAGAGCTTTTATAACACGGACAAATCTGTGGAAAGATTCCAGTCAGTAACCAAGTAAATTTTGTTTTTATTGTGCTTATTTACTGGAATGCTAGAGGTAGGCAAAATCCTTAAATGAAAATAGAAACTGAAAAACTTCTCAATAATCATCATAATGAATACGAAATAGCAAAACTATTACTTTTTCCAAGACCAAGCTGCCCACTTGAGTTGTCACCCCATGCTAATAGTTCTCCATTGGCTGAAAGAACATTCTCAAAACAAAAGAGGGAATTGACATTAGATGCCTAGTAGATGTGGCAATTACAAAAAGAGCGTGCATTCTTTTAGTAAATAAAATGAAATTAAACATTACGTGGCAGTTGGAACTGTATTTCATGGCTCATTTAAAGATAAGCTGAATAAAGGGAAAAAAACGAACACAATGCCTTACACACATAGAATTTTAATTATTGCATATGAAAATTATGAAAAAAAAGTAAGGTTTCTAATTTCTAAATAAAACACAGAACTGGATCTTGAACTTCTGCAGAGACACTCCATAGCAAATAATTTGTCAAGGATATAGAGCTTGCAGCATATATTAATCTCTCACCAGTGACAACGGCTGAATGATGGTAGCCTGCTGAAATTTGTTTGATATTCTCAGGTAATCCAGCAACTTGAATTGGCTCCTGCAAAAATAATCTGTGTTTAGAAAGTAATACTGAGATTATTTTAACTGATTTTCTATTGCATATCAAGAAAGCAACGGAAGTATTAACATGCATTTTATTGGCATTTATGTTACACTGCTACAGAACA
Source organism: Kaempferia parviflora (assembly GCA_037177295.1). Lineage (NCBI taxonomy): Eukaryota > Viridiplantae > Streptophyta > Magnoliopsida > Zingiberales > Zingiberaceae > Kaempferia > Kaempferia parviflora. Next base: position 726,293 of record JBAMIE010000022.1, on the reverse strand, counting down.
GCTGACTCATAGATATAGACTAGACAATAAAAAGGCTATCAATCAACAATATTATCACGACTTGCAAAGATGACCATTAATTTCCAGGTCTAAGTGTCGAAGCACTAGCATAAAATGCTCACTCGTCTAAGCTTATAGATCAACTTCATATCTCACCCTGTGGGACTAAACGTGCTACACAGCAAAAGCAAAAGTCCAAACCAACCAATTGATTAAAGAATGAAGAAATAAAATACTCTTCTATTATTTCACCTTGTCAATCCTTTACACAAGAGGCCTATTTATATACAAACTAGGAAACCTTTTTTAAGGAAAGAATCCAACTAAGGAAATTATAATAAGGAAAGAGTCTAACTAAGGAATCTTAATTAGGCTGATTGACAACTACCTAATTAACAAGATATATTAGTTAATATATATAGATAAATATATATTAACTAATATATACAGATAATAGAAAGAAATTACTAACATGGGACTAAATTCACTGCATAAATTCCAACTAACCACAACTGTAGCACCTCTTTCAAGTTGGAGCTTAGTTACTCTTTATGTCGAGGTTGTTACATAATCTAGATAAACTAAGTAAAACATAAACTTTACAATAATGAATAAACAACATCGCGAAAGGACCCATCAGTGCCCTAAACATTGAAGAAAAAAGTTTCCCAAGAACTTTTTATCAGCTCAACTAGAGATACTATTGTCTTTATAATTCAATTAAAATATTGATTTAATAAATTAAATATATATCATTTTTTCAATTGTAACGTATTATAGATAATTTTAAATTATAAAAAGTTTATAGAGTATTATATTTCTTTTATGTATTTGAATAACAAATAAATACAACAACAATTAAGTCCCACTAGGTGTGGTTGGCTTGAATAATAAATAAATAAAATTATAATTGAGATTTAGACAAGCTAATAAATAAGTTTATTCATAAATTGTTTATGAGTTTTGTTCATGACCATGAATTAGCTAAGCTTATTAACATTCAAAGCTTGATCTTTTACATATATTTTATACTATTAAACAAACATAAAAGCTCTTACTGAATCAAGTACATAGCTAGTTCGTGAGGATCCTGTTCTGCCCTAGTATCATAGCCTAATATGGCATGGGTATCATTTTCATTCAATATATATGGGTAATTGCTCCTGTTCAATTGTATAACAATATAATTGTATCCATCAACTAGTATGTTAAAAAAAATTACATCCAAGATGTTACTTTCACATGGTTCAACTTGCAATCATAAGTTAGACATTCTAGATAAATTGATGATTTATCACATTTTATGTTGATAATTTTTGGAGGACATTATTTCCTAGCTTATATGAAGGCAATGTCTCACAGGTTAATATTTGCGTCTTCATATTTGATATCATGCTCTGCAACGGAGAACGGTATGCCCCTATAAACTTTCAAAATTAGAAACTTGCTAAAATCTTTCTAGTTTGTGATTCCTTCAGTAGTTAGGTCGAAATACAATCTGTACATAAGAGTCAAACAATATGGACCATGCTTTGAAGTTTTAGTTCAGTACAAGTACTGTTATGAGGTGTAAGTTTGCTGAAAGATTCAAGCAGCATATCAATTTATACCTCTGAAACAAACCAACAAAAACAACTTTAAGATTTATATACCACTTGAAACAGCGAACATGTACCTAATCTATTTATTCTGGTCTGACCCATTCAACAGTTCTTAAAATCAGTTCTGCAAATTTTATTTGACTCATTAAGCCAATGATTTTGATTTTTGGAATCTAATTGTTTACAATCAAGTGATTGACTCATTTTGTCACAGGCTTTTGGATCTCCCACTTCGTAAAAGGAGAAAGTGTATGTTTATTCTAGACTGCTTATTGCTCATATCTGCTATGTCCGTGACCCAAGAAAAATGTTAATTCGTGTCTTGCACTCTAATTCCTCGGTTTTAATTGGCAGATATAAAAGATCTATTTCATATGGAAAAGGCATGTTACTTGGAGTTTGCCAAGGAAATAACTGTAAATATCCTACTTTATCCTTCTTTTCTACTTGACTATTTCATACTTTGAAATCCTTATGTTTCTATCGTTGCTTATATAAGTAGATATGTCATTAGATTTTGTGCTCTTTTTTTTTAAAGAGGGATTTGTCATGCACCTTTTCTTTGATGATTAAGGTGGGACACTTGTAGCAAAGCAGTATGGATAGAACAACATTGGTAACACCTTGATTTATGAATTATAACTGCTATTGAATAGGTGGAAGCAGATCAAGCATTCACCAATAATCAAATCGCCTTAGATAGAGTAAATTTATTCTTTGAAGAAGCACGGAATTCCTCTTGTGAAGGAATTATGGCGAAGACTCTAGATGATTTTGGGTATTCTGCGTCAAAACGTTGTGAGGCATGGCTGAAGGTATCCTAGTTTCTAACTGTTCTATACAGACAATCATTTTACTAATTTCCTTTAATTTTCTTTCTTTTAGGTAAAGCGTGATTATGTTGAAGGAATAGGTGACAGTCTTGATCTTGTTCTTATTGGTGCTTGGCATGGAAATGGAAGAAAAGCTGGATGGTACATATTTTGAGTTTTTTGTTCTGCTATCATTTTTTATGCAATCCATGGCATTCGACATTTCACAAGGATATTTCATATTTGTGGATTCCATCTTTTAGGTATAGTCCTTTCCTTGTGGCGTGCTACAATCCAGATACTGAAGAATTTCAAAGTGTCTGTCGCGTCATGTCTGGTTTTTCAGATTCATTTTATTTAGAGGTATTCTTTTTTTTTTTTTTTTGTTTCATGCCCAGCTCATACGTTCCATGCATAGCACAGATTAAGCAAATTGATTATTTTGAAATTTTGCCAAATGTATTTAGATCATTTAGTTTATATATATAATAATTATTTAGTTTATATATATATAATAATTATAATAATTATTATTATTATTATTTGTATATATAATTCTTAAGCAGATTAATAATTATTTAGTTGAGTGCCCACAAAGGCACAAAGGGATATATATATAATTATAACTTAGTTGAGTTATAGGTAATAATGTTGGTGCTTAAACTCTTATTTTAAGTAATATTTGTCTTGTCAAAATTATATTCTTATTTTTTTGATAATTTTATTAGAAGTTATTGATAGCATTAGTAGTTGTATTGCTACTTGACTTAATTATTTGTGTTTATATTATTTAATGTCTAATCCTATGCACCCAACTCACGAAGGGTTTGGATACTCGATACACACCGATTTAGTTATATGGGTGGTGGGTATGGGTTTCAATTTCAAAATTTTATATAGGGATCTAGCGGTTGAGTACCTTATCGTTTAATTGGGCATGGGTTCAAGTAGTGGGGTAGACCCATGTCATCCCTAATTACAAATTATGTTTGGAGACGATAATTGAAGGAAAGAAAAGAGATGATGACATGCTTTGAGACGACATCTGCTTGGCGGGGAAGAATTAGACTTTTTAAATTGAGTCGAAATCTTTATGTTTTTTAATTTCTTAGAGTTAAAAGTTTATTATAGCTTTTAGAGAATTGAGTTGAATTGTTTAAATTTTTTGCGGTGCTATTTTTCATGTTGCATCATTATCTCTCTTAAACTGTTCGAAATTTAGAATCTACATACAAACTTCTAGATTAAGTTAACAGTGTTTTTGCCCTCAAAGATTTATATTTTTCTTCTATGTTACCTTCACCATGCTATGCTCCAATGAAAGGTAGACTTGCATGACTTGACGAAATGTTTGAACTTATACACGCGCATTTGATTTCATTTCTTTTGGTTACTTATTATTCAGTGGTATTTCATGGTTAAAGATGTCGTTATCTGGTTATCGGTCTATCGGTGAAATTGCAGATGAAAGAATTTCTTTCTGGCGAGAAGTTATTGCCCAGGAAGCCATCTTACTACCAGACACATGAGACACCTGATCTCTGGTTTCGTCCAGAACTTGTTTGGGAAATAAGAGGTGCAGGTATGTTAGTAGTCATTCCACTGTCATCTAAATTTAATTCAGTGGAAATTGGATGAGGATTGATTGGTTGTTTAATCTAACCATCCCAGACTTCACAATATCACCAGTTCATCATGCTGCTGTTGGTTTAGTTCATCCTTCGCGAGGCATCTCAGTAAGATTGCCAAGGTACATCCGATCTCGACCCGACAAGGCGCCCGAAGATTGCAGCACTTCTTCTGATATTGCTCTCATGTATAAATCTCAAACCAGAAAAATGGAGGTGTTCACAGAAGATTAGTGGAAATGATTCAGGCAAATAGTTGTGTGAATAGTGTCTGCCATATAGTTGAACTCTTTCTAGTCCTTTTGCCACTTGCTCTTGACCTAGCTAGTTTTATAGAAGAAAAACAATTTTTCTCTTTTGGAAATCAAGGTATGATGACTTTATGTTGAATTACTATTATATTGCTACTAAATTGTCTTCTTTTGTTTTGCAAATACATCGATTGCTTGCAGGGATGAGCCATTTCTTAAGGAGTAGGTCGAACCCCATTGCCTCCAATTCAACTTTAACTGCTCGATCAAAAGAATGTACAGGTTGTTTATATTGGATTTAATTTTCTCACAGACTAATGTGAAGAAAATGCATAGCAAAGAATTATATGGATAAACTTGAAGTGCAGATGGCTCTTACAAATTCTAAGCTTATCGAATGGAATCAGTTTGTGTATGTTATAAATAGGGTTGTAAATGAACAAACATGAATAAATTTAGTATTTCGTTTGATAAGAATTTATTTATATTCGTTCAATATATATAATCTTGTCTGAATTCGGACGGATGACACTGGGAAATATAGTACTGTGGTGGATCACGAGTGAATTGAGTGTTGACCGGCTGGACACATGGCGCTCCTTCTCGACACTTGCACATACTCGTGCAAATTCCGAGGAGCGTTAGCGACTCAACCAGGGAAGGGGTCTCCGATTCTCGTACTTCGACGCTCAAGCTAGTGAAGAGCTCAAGAGGAAGTAGATGAGCAGTAAATGCACTGTAATACGCATACCTACATCGAAGGTTATGGACCCCTATTTATAGTCGGGGCTTATCCCGACACGTGCATCGATGCAGTACCTAGTCGGGGACACTGACACTTTACCACGTTTGGGCATGTCATTTCTGCACGCTGTCAGGAATGGAAGCTCTGCGGGTACTGTCCATACGATGCGTCGTCTGATTCTGTTGATACTCTTACACCCGTACTCTGACAGCCGGTGGGTAGGTGGCGCACTGCTCCCAAAGGAGACTGGATGACTGAGTGGCTCCTCTACCGTGGTCGACCGGACGTCTGTCCTTGTACCCAAGGAGAGCGATGTCCAGGCTGGCCAGCCTAGCGGGCTGCTCGTCGTCCTTGTCGGAAGGACCGAAGAAGCATACCAACTGGCCGGGTTGGGCTGCTCGTCGTCCTTGTCGGAAGGACCGGAGAAGCATACCAACCGGCTGGGTCGGGCGCTCGACCAGCTTACTGAATCTCTGAGGATTGTACCTCTGTTTTCCAGGAGGTCAACCGATCGGGCCGCAATCGACCAGGCCCCGAAATTAACCGGGCCCCGGGCCCGATCGGTCTGACTCGATCCATGTAGTTTTCTCCATCCCGTCATCCGCCACACTGTCTGCTTCCTGTGGGTCCACACGGTCTTCCCACATCAATATACAAGATCAATTAAATGAACAAGCTTGAATAATTTAGTAAATAAAATAAATAAGCTTGTACTAATATGTCGTTAATGTTCGTGAACATATTCATATAATGTTTGCGAATAAGTTCTTAAATACCGTTCATCTATGCAATTCTTATAAATATGCTAAATTATAAAATAAAATAAATAAATAGGTTTAGATTATCAAGTTGAATTAATTAATAAATAAATTTAACATGTAAAAGTTTTAAATAATTAAATAAGCATGAATTGAAAGCTGGTTTAACCAAATTCATATCAAACTTAATCTTATAAAAAAAGAAGCTAAGTTAAGTTTAAATAATTATTTTAAAAGTTTAATTCATTTTAGATTTGATTTATTTTGATTCAGTTAATTTAGCTTGTCAGGGATTTTCACTTTCAAATGTGTTTATTATTATTATTATTAATTTAATTTTTGTAAAAATCAGGTCAGAAGGAATGACCCTTTTTTATGATAAATAAGGTCATTTATCATAATCCTGGCATAAAGATATGCATTAGTCTTGTTTTTATTTTTAAAATTTTCCCATATAAATACCACTATACTTTGCTAATAAAAATTATCTCTTACTTTTATATGTTTTTAACACTAGAATATTATTGTACAATCATTTTTAAGTATTTTCAAAAATAAAGAAATTACATTTTATTTTTATTCCCAAAATACGGTTCTGAATTATTTTAAACGTCAACAAATTCCATAACTATATTTTTCTTCAAAATATAAATCCACAACTATCTTAGTGTGTCTAATCCACTATTCATAAGAGAGCCAATGGAGGCATTAGAAAATTTTTATTTTCTTAAGAAACTAATAACTACCATATTCTTCCCTATTAAAAGATAATTCATATCGAGTAATTAAGAGTATACCTTCTGAAAGATTCATTTTCAAAATATTTATTTGATGATTGCTTTACTAACATGCCATATCGCCCTAGCACTATAATATAAGTAGAAGGATGTCAAGTTATCAACTTAAGCATTTGCAGTAGCTATGATATATTTGTATAGATTTTTATTTCAAATGGATGCGCAATCATTAAATGTTAAGCTTCTGGTCATCCGTCACGAGTATTTATCGATTTATCCTGACAACCGATAAAAAATCTCATTTCAGTTTTTTTTTACTTACATACTATATCAAAAATTTCTGCCAATAATAATTACTTAACTCTTCATATAGCAATAATTTTATGCCTACTAATATTTAATTAAATCCTAAGATACCAAAGGTAAAAATAAAAGGGCATTCTAAGGCGTTCTTTGTAAAAAAATAATAATAATAAAACGGAATTTTTATATTTTTATTTTCTAAATACTACTCAAACTAATGTTATTGTAGAACCTACCAAACAATTGCTATAATATATAGAAGCTACTGGATGGTTACTATAGTATATAAAAGTAACTAAGTAAGTACTACAATGTGTTTATGGTGAATTTAGAATTTAAAATTTACACTATAGAAACTACTAGTAGTTAGTACAACATATTTATGGTGAGTTTAGACTTTAAGATTTAGGTTTTATCATCTTGAACCCTATTATATAAAAATATTATTTATCAACTTGGTCAAAATTATTTAAATTTTATCAAAATCACTTTAAAATAATTGTAAAAACTATTGTTTAATTGCTATAATCATAAATCATAAATTTATTAGGTAGCTTTTATATGTTGTAGTAGTTACTCGGTAACTTCTACGCAATATAAATTTTAAATCTTAAACTCACACTAAATATATTATAATATTAACTTCTATACATTGTAGCAGTTATCGATAATTACTATAATAACGTTGGATAAAAAGGTATTTTCAGAATAAAATCATTCAAGATGTCCATTTAAATTTCTTTTCTTTTAAGATATCCCTTGGATGTATCTGCCTACTTTTGATTTTTCTCCATTTACCCATACAAAAAAATGTGTAATTTACAGTGACTACAAAATGTGTAAATTTAAAATTCCAAACTCACCTAAATATGTGGTATCACGGATAGTTATAAGTTATCTAGCAGCTTTTACATGTCAGCTATGGATAATTGCTACAAGTGGTGTTAGATAAAAAGGTATTTTTAAAATAAAATCATTAAAGGGTGCCCATTTATTATTTAAAAAAAAAAAAACACGTCTATTTGACGTTTCGCACTTTTCATTTTTGTCCATTTACCCATTACAAAAAATGTGTAATGTACAGTGAGCACTAGCATAAGTATTCAAATAGTTAAATTTTATAGATCAATTGCGAATTTATCATCAAAATTGATCTGAAAATCATGCAGCCTCAATCTCACTTTCTCTTACATCTTTTTTACAAGAATTTCATAATCTTTTGTTAAAAATGCAACCCTTCTTTATTTCCTCAAATATCTCTTATTTTTTCTTTATTTCCTTGTTATATTTAAAATTGATGATTGACTTTTAGAATACATTTGATAAGTTTGCATAAAGCAGGAATCACCTGTGAATTCTAGGAAAAGGAAGACTGAGAAATTTCTTTCATTCATGAACTGGTCTTAACAATGAAAATATAGTCCTAACCCTCTAACCACAAAGCCTAATCGAGTTCTACAAATCATCAAACACATAACAAGACCTGGACCATTTAATGGCCAAGTCATCATCTATTGAGTGTCAGGTAGTAATTGCAAGAAAAAACTGAATCATATT
>JBAMIE010000022.1:670817-689239 GCA_037177295.1 Kaempferia parviflora | reverse complement strand
AAAAAAAAAAAAAAAAAAAAAAAAAAAACCACTTGAACCGGCGTGCCGCCGGTTCAAGCTCTAAAGAACCGGAATCGGCCGAAAGTTCCAGTTCGTCCTGACTAACCGGGTCAACAAGTCACCCGGCCCGTTGACACAGGGCTGGGACGAGTCCATGCTGGACCCTATCCGTGGTCAGATCTACTATTTTGCCATCTTCGCACCTTGGAGCAAACATGTCATTAGTTGACTGGCTGACGGTTGGCGCGATGATCACCAATGCCTGAAACGAAGTGACGAATCAAATGTCAATCCGGCTCCACCGAATTGCATTCAATTTGGTAAGCAACATGGCCAGTGCCATTACTGGCCCATGTGGGACTTTGAACATTTACGTTTATTCAGTCGCACTAACTTTTATGTTTATTGATGCTGAATATTATTATTATCTAAGTAAGGATGAAGTTATTGCACAAAATAATAATACTAAAAAATAATAATTATACGGAATACTAAAACTAGGGCCTGTCGATACGATTACTGTTTTGGGCTGGGTCAATTCGGCCCAATAACCATAATAATAAAAAAAATATTTTTAAGAAAATAAAATAAATATGACTGATAAAATTGACCGGATTTTTTCCTTTTGTTGTTATGTTTATTTATTTATTTGGCCGCACTCGTGCGGCTCCTTTCGCCGTCGGTTTTGTTTCCGCTGCTTCGTTTCCTTCCACTAGCGCTCACGCCTGCAACAACTCACCTTCTTCCTCTTTGTGAAGTTTTATGGTGAAAGATCGGATTTTTATGGCGAAATCGCAGGGTTCGGGAGCGGCCAAGTTCGCGCGGAAGGCTAGTGCCGGTAGGGAAGCAGTGGCGGCAGAGGGGAAAGCCACCTCCTACCAACCCTACCTCGGAGCGCGTACCCGGGCCAGGACCCTCGCTCTCGAGCGCCTCCAGATGTCGTCGCCGGTGGACGCCGCCTCCTGCCTCCAACTCCGTAGCCGCCGTCTCGAGAAGCCAACTCGCCCTCCCCTCTCGGCTAGGTCCAGAGCCGCCGACATGAACAGGCCCACTCCGAAAGCAAGCCCTAGCCGCCCGATAGGCGGCAAGAAGGTAATCGAAGCGATGGCGGATCTCTCTAGAATGGACTCTCTGGGTTCAGTGGTACCAGCGACTAACATATCCATCCAGCTAACGGCCGAAGGTGGTTCTGGGATCGAAGCTTCTTTTGGTGGAAATCCTCATGAACTCGACAGGAACAGGTAGATTTTTTTTCTGAATTATCGTAATTCTCTGGATTATTTGCCCCTATTTTTTTTCCCGGGTTCTCAAGTGCCCCCAAAAGATTCATGTTTTTTGTTTCTGTCAAATTTGCTTCAATTCGGATTACTTCAAGGTGCTTTAATTTCTTCAAGAAAGTAGCAATTCATTTCTGCTCATTGCTATTTGTTTGTCAGTGAAGCAATTGCAACCTCTTATTACCCACTGTTGTTTCTATCTCTCTTGCTTTCCGGCACGTTTTTATGCTGAGGATTCCAATTCTAGCCGTCAACGATCCGACAAAACTTCATTGTTTTTTTTTACCATTGAAAAATAGCACTATCAGATACCCTTTCCAGTTCTGTCATGTGAGATGATCTGGTTTGTCAACAACAACAAAAACCATTATTTTCATTGAATTTGTAGATCTTCTATAAATGTTTTTCATCTGGCTTCAGGAGCCAGAGAGAAACCCCGCCCTGCAGCCTGATAAGTAACTCTGAAGCAGTAACTCCTGGTTTTACAATTCTGCCTATCAAGAGCTGTGCAAAAGAGCAGCAACCATCTGCCCTCGAAATGGAAGCGATTTTCTCAGGTCCAGAAGAACTCCAACAAAGAAGTTTCTTAGAGAAGTGAGTTTCTTTTCTACTGCTATGTTTTAGCTTGGTCTTGAGTGTGATGAACAATCATCATTAAAATTGTGATTTCAAACATGATTGGCATCTAAAATTGCTGTTATCTTTTGTCAGGTATAACTTCGATGTGGTGAAGGATCAACCTCTGCCAGGCCGCTATGAATGGGTGAAATTGGACTCCTAGCGAGTGATGTTCCAGTCTGACAAACTTAACCACTGACACAATACGGAGAAGTGGGGATTGCAGGGTGGTGGTGCTGGAAGCACTGCAGCTCCAGGAATAGCGTTTAGTGTAACGTAGAATAGAACCCTAGAACATTTAATTGATGTTTGTGGGTGTATCCGTGTATGGTTGGTGTAACTCTGGTGTGTAGTATATTGTAAATCTGGGAAGGCTGAAGTATCTTTCTGAATAAAGATCAACTTGCTGCTGCTCTACACTTGTTTGTCATCTCGATCATTAAAAAAAATGGTACGATACTGCTTCAGCACAGAGCAGCAGACCTTGCTCGCTCCCGCGGTTTCTCCTGCGGCACGGGCGGATCCACCAGGCTGATGCTCGGCTTGCATTCGGCCATTCCTTCCCCACTCATGCTGCAGACGATGCTCGTCTGAGCCGACACGGTTGTGTGCCACAAGGAGCAGAACGACCGCCGCTGTGAAAGTCAATTACATGCTGCTGCTGATTTCCTTCGCCAGCCATCTTGACCAGTTAAAATTATTTGCCAGTGACCGCTGCTCCCGGATTGTAACTGCAATAGGCAGCGCAGTCGCAGTGGTAGTGGCAGTCGGAGTGTTCTTGGTCATGGGAGGGCTTCAGTGCCGTGAATTGGAGTTGCACGGTGCCACGGATCATCTTAGCTTTGGGCTCCTGGATGAGACTGCAGCAGATAGATGAGGAAATAGTTTGTTAAACTGGAATGATAGGCACCGATGGAGAGAATATAAAGAATATATGGGAAAGAAAAAGAATTTCAAAGATTTATTTTATTGAAGAAAAGAAGCTGTTTTAGATACCAAAACTTGCATATGAAACTTCTACACTATCTAACTAGTTAAATGCTGTTCACAAAGGGGAGTCAAAATGAGGACAAATCAGAACCAAATCCACACCATAATTGAGCTCGGATGCCAAAAGTGTTGAAAGGTTAGTGCAAAGGGCAAACTAAAAATCTGGAACAATATGCATTTCAAGACCCCTTTCTCTTGCAGCCTCTATAACTACATCTGTCTTCTGTGTCAGTTTAGCGAAATGGAGGTAGGATTTCCACAGCATAAGGGAGAAAGGATAGACTGAAAGAGCCTGCTGATAGAACCTATCAGCAACTCCCCTTGCATCTGAATTTCCTAAGAGATCAGCTGCTTCGATCCATATATTTTCTGGAGCTGCAGGGACTGACTGAAAAATTGAATTCACTAAGATAGAACTAGCCCAGAATATAATTCCATTATAAGCAGCACCAGCATCACAGAAGCTTCTAGCAGTGAACCTGTATACTGACAATGCTAGCTGGTAGTTTGCCGGTACAAGCTCCATTAGTGTTTCAACAAAATCAACAAGCTCCCTGGGTTCCATTGTTTCAGGCAGAAACGTTGTGCCATAACATACTTCAAGAACTGAATTAAGCAGAGAAAAATTAGCAGGAACTGAACCCATGATCTCATCAATCAACTGTCTTACTCTTGGCTTCTTAATGGATTGATAATATTGTCTAGATAACAGTTCTGGTCTAGGTAAAAAACGTGAATCAACTACATAGTTGCTTAAAAGAGGCAACATAATGAAACAAGGAGTATTGTTCTGGAACTCTGATTGTTTTAGCAGAGAAATTGCTGTGTGCTCTCTTATACAGTGGCCATAGTATTTTGCAGAACACAACTTTAGGGCATCGTCCACAGCATTAAAAGCTCCTTCAACATCATTCTTTGATAACCTGTGAAGAGAGAGATTTAGTAATGCAAACATATCTTCATCTACCTCAGTATGATCAACAGTAGATTCAACAATAAACTGCTGTTTGGATGGCCTGCAAAGACCAGCATTTTTATTGCCTAAAATTCTAAGTCCAGGATAGTTGAGTTCCCCAAATTGCTGGAACCACTGTTCAATCAGCTTTTCTGCACAATCATTTCCTTGCAACAACATGTGCTCTATACATTGGTTCCAAAGACATTGAATACCAGGGACTTCTGTAGGCCAGCTATGAAGTATTTCCTGAAAACTTTGCCAAAATACATCAAATTTGCAATTTTCATGTGACCACACTGTTAACAAAAGGAGTTCAAGACAAGTTGGGTATATCTCGAAATAGTTCACCAATAGTTCCTCAGAATGTTGAAAACCAGTAAGTGTAGCAGCAAGTCTGACATGACAAACTGCTAAGAAGTGCAGAGATCTATGAGCAGCTCTATCTCTTCCCTGAGGAGCTTTATCAACATCAAGACCCACCTTTTCTACAGCAAGTTTCATCAGGTCCCCAACCATATTTGTTTCTTCAATTGATAGCTGGATGAAAGGCCATTCAAGGTGGAATAGAAAATCCTTTTCTAACTCAAAATTATGTACAACTTCTTGTGGGACTTTCTTATACATCACCACATATATACAGCAAATCCAGAATATGCTTTGATCAGGAACTGTCAAAGAAAAGAGAAGATCAGGGAGCATTGAATCCCTAGAAAGCTCAGAATCTGATGAAGGAACAAGTTGGTAAATTCTCCTAAGTGCTTTGTCCACATTACCACACATACACAAACAATCAAGCATCTGCAGGAAAATATCCAAAACATGTGCACTTCTATTTCTTTTTCCCTTGTGACATACCAGTTTCGCCTGGCACAATGTTTTCAATGCATTTTTGTATGCATTTAGTCGATCATCAAGTTTCACTCTACTGTTAATATACATTAGCCAAAGCTCATATGAAGATGGATTGTGTTGTACCTGAAACATAAGTCATGCAGCAAGCTGGTAACCAGTGTAACAAAGCATGATGCAGAAGAATATGCAAGGTTCCATTTCAGAGCAGATTTCATCTGGCATACTGCTAGCAAGTGATGAAGACAAATATGTTCACATATAACTATAATGCAGAAAAGCCACTATTTTAACCAAATGAAAGGTATTATTCAACAGAATGAACCTAGAATTACATCTATTACTGTGCAACTGAGACAAGACAGGATTCATTTGGTACCGCAACTGAGACAAGACAGGATTCATTTGGTACCGCATGGTACTGCATCAGCAAGGGCTATACTGTTGGTACGGCAACACGAGGCAAATTAGCAGGCAAATTAGCTATGCCTCCTGAATTTACACGTTTTTTATTTTTTTATATTGTTATTGAGCATATATTTACAAAATTGATCCATTAGAACTAACCCTCCACCTAACAAAGCTGATTGCTCGAGGTGATGGATGGAGAAATTGTATCACGACGAAAAATGAAAAGAAACTCCATCTTGGATAGAAATAGAATGATACAAATTAGGCTCATTGTTTAAATCAGATTATTAACATATTTCACTACCCTTGAGAATTGAGGCAGAGAATCAATAAAAGAGTAAGCTCATTTCCAGTAGTTAAACATCTAGAGAATATCAGATAAGAGCAAACAAAATAATAATTTAAAAGAACTAGCTTTTAGCTTTCAACATAATAAAAAAAAATCTCAATACATACAGCATGGAGAAACATGTCATCCTTCCCAATGCCCTCCTCCTTCATGTAGAAAATATGCAAATAAATAACCCAAAGGACTGCAGAAGTGGGATGAGACTCGATTGCTCGTGACAAGACAATAAAAGCCTGCAAGGGCATTTTATACAAACATGTTTATTAACAGCATTTCTCTGTATAACTAAATATATAATACCTAGACGATGATTAATTCAAAGGCAAAGGAAGTCAAATAACCTTCTTTATCTCAGATTTATAAAATTTTCCACGGAAAAGATTAAGTGCCAACTCCAACGATTGATCAGAATCTGGTAACCCTTTTATGATTTTTTTCTAAATAAATTAGACAAGAAATTAGAGTAAATCAATGCTTGCTAACCAAATACAGTTATAACTATACTACAAAATGCAAAACAAGAATAATATAACAATAATAAGTCAATAAATTTGAAGGATAAACAAATTGCAATTACCATAACGTCCTCAAGGAAACTCATCCTAAGGAACAGAACCTAATGCACACTCTAGAAAATAAAAACTCAAACAATTGGCCAAAGCAAACATCAATATAACTAGCAAGACCAGATCCAGAATTAATAATAAGCGTCAACTAATTCATAAATCAAACTTTTCAGTGTCAAACATTTTTGACCTACCATCTTAGCATCATAGCTCTGAAGATACCAGGAATGCCTACTCCAACTATCATAATCCGACATGACACCATCACCTATTTGTAAGAGTGGAACATCTTGAGAATGAATTCTCTGGAACAATAAAGGTATAGGGAAGGAGGCAGAAAATCCTGGTTGCCAATATTTCCATGTGCTGCGAGCCAATATTGAATGATAGAAGTGTGTCTCAAGTTTTACAAGACTTGCACCAATATAATAAGAAGGGATTGGAAGAAAGCTTTTGCTGAGACCATGACTAGGCTCCAATCCTCTTTGAGACATCTCAGCAGTCAAAGCACTAAAATAAGAATCTGCATTACAAGATTTTTTAATGAGATGAAATTTTTGTTTACCAAGCAATTACACATTTCAAATGACAAACCTGAATTGTGAGTAACCAGAAGTCCTCGTTTTAAACTTCTTTTACTATTTTGTTTAACATGTTGCCATGGACATTCATCATTATTGCATTTTCCTCGAAGCTCAAACATACAAAACGGCCAGAAAAAATCAATCGAATTATCACACGAGCTGCTCACACTACTCACTTTTGTGCTATCATCAGTTTTATCTGGCTTACAAATAACTTTTTGAGACTTTGGCCTAGCATCTTTTTCTTCAGTTCTCCCATTAGGATGAGCAGAAACATTAAACTTCAAAAGTGGCAACACGTTGTGCAAAATTGAGGAAGATGGTGATAAAATAGGCTGGCAAACTAACCAATAAGATCCTTTTAGAAAGCTACTGCCTCCTTCAACTTCATAGGAAAATTCATTTCGCTGAGATTGACCACAATGCTTAACAGAGCTCAAATTCATTATTCCTTCCGCCCTGAAAAGACCTGCACACATTGCGGCATAACAGCATGAAGTAACTTGAGAGTTCAAAAGTAAAAGAGGGAGCCACACTGATGATTGAAACACTGGCACCAACTAGTTGGGTAGTTGGTGGCAGTTCATGCCACAGTGGGGTGCAACTGTGCAAAAAAGCTGAGGCATTTGTATAATTTCTTGAATAATAATTAAAAAACTAGTTTGAAAGTTCTCGTATAAATATAACCTTATCAAGCAATATTTCCTTTAAGATCAAATTGTACGACTCAAATCTTTAGAAGAATATAAACTTATAAAGCAATATTTTCTTTAAGCTCATATTCTATGACTCAAATCATTTTAAGTGTATAACCTTATCAAGTATTATTTCCTTTAAGAAAAATAATCAATGACCCAGTTATATCATGCTTAGTATTTCAAGGGAAAAAGTTTCAAATTATATTACACCCATTGTATCAGGTCAAGGAATTAGTTAAATGACACAAATAAGTTGAAACAAGAACAGCAATTAGCATTGCACAATTTTCACATCGAATCAAATGGCTAATGAATAAGAGAGAAATCCAAGTGTGAGTTATAAAATTTGCAAGAAAATTACAACCACCATAACTGAAATGTCAACATTGCCTGTATTCAAAAGAATTTTACTAAGCTGAGTAAACAGACATTGTGATTTTTAGCAAATTATTTGCTTACAATGTCACACTCACAGGGAGGCATTAGAAGTGGCAAAACTGGAGATACAGGGACATAGAGAACAATAGTTAAAATTTGAAAAGAATGTTAAGACCAAGGCAGTTAGGGATCCTACTCAGGAGCAGATAAAAGTTGACCAAAACGAAACAGAACACAAGACTAGAATATAGTAGGATCATAAGATCCTACAAGCAAAAATAAAATCTTAAAATTTCACATGTATTACTTTTCTGTATTTTATGTTATTTATTAACATATCATATTAACCATACAAATCAAACAGTAACAAACCTATATAAAATATCAAAATAAAAAATTGTAAAACTTAGTTTTCAGTCGACAAAATTAATTGGCTCTAGTATTCATCTTAAGCATGCTCTTGCATACTTCAACACCTTTCCTAGAGAAAATCTTGATGAAATTTGAAGCCAAACATTACCCAAGAAATATTTTCACTTGGTTTTTCTAAGATGAATACCAGTTGGTCCCAACTATCTGGGATGCAACAAGGACTTTATCTCTTGCACATAACTAATGCTCTATGTACTTTGGCAACTATATAAAGAACGCAAACATAGAAATCCATCTATGATATGACACAATCCGATTCCTTCCAGAAATTTTTCAGTGGTTGAAACATAAAGGCCTTAACCAGATAGTTTTGACCTTATAGCTAAAGATCTCAGCACAACATGGTTGGTAAACTTCTTATGTTCAGAAAAATTTTGAATATGGTCTCATAGTTCTTTGTATGTCTATCTAGAAGTAAAAGAACATCAAATGATTATTGGAGAAAAAGTTGAAACTACATATGGTATTTTCTCTCATACTATTCAGAGTTATATCCTCATGGGGTCATTGTCTTTAAAAATGTTACTGCCTTAGAATGGAAGATGAAAAACTGTAAATCTAAGTATTGAATTTTTAATGCTTTTATTTGTCTTATGAAAGAACCATAAGCTAGAAAAAAAATATATAAATTACGAAGTTATTACGAAAATTAGGACGATTTATAAAGTATTAAAATTGATAAATCATTGTGTATCATCCACTCTAGAAGAAAAGGGCATCCTATTGAAAATGAACATTAACTATTCAAAAGTAGAATAAAGTATGTAAAGCATAACTCCTGCACAATTTGAGTGGGTCAAGAAAATGATTTCCTTAACTGTTAAAATTCTTAAGAGAATATCAAAAAGAGATCTTCAAGATTAAATGCCATACAAATGCTTAAGAAAATAGAAATAAAATACCTTCAGAATTAGAGTTTTGAATGATCATCTGCTGCTGGATTTGCTGATTGGCAGAAGTATTGGATCTCTTTTCATTTTTGACAACTGCTTGATCAACTTTGCATGGAACACTGCTCATGCCATCACTCTTACAAAATGTCCTCATACCAAACTTAGCAACCAACTTAGACCTTAGGGCAGCTTCAAGATCATAATCCTGTGAATTCCCCTCTTTCCTGACATCCAAATCAGAAGTTCCATCTGCATGATGGTCAACATTTGGTGAGCAAGCCAAATTTGATACAACCTCTCTCTTATCAAGAACTAAATTTTCTTTGTCATCATCTGAAGACATATTTGGAGATGATGCAGGACTGCTAAGACCATTGGTTGTGCTTTTGTCTCTATGGTCCGACGTGCTATCATCACTTTCTGAGTACTGATTAGAACAAGAGCCATGCCTATGTGTCATTCTTAAAGATACATCAAGAGAAGTATCATCTAGCAAACCACGATTGGATCTTTCATACAAAAGCTCTGATGTCTGACCTTCAGCTGGTACATGGTAGCCTAATCTAGAATGAATGCATCCACCATGATCCTGCTTGACTGACTGCCAGACAGAGTTGGAAGACTCCAGCATCAAACTCTGAAGCTTAGTGGAGATGGTTTCTCTATTCCTATATAGAACGGCACATCTCTCATTAGCATTGATCAAATCTTTTTGTGCTTTCCTATAAGACTTAAGTGCAAGCCTTTCTTCCAGCTCACACCTCTGTCTGAACTCCTGTGCCTTTTCCAACTCCTTATCTTGCAACTCCTCCAACTCCAATAAAGATTCTAAACTAAAGATACCCCATTCGGGGATTCTCACCTGATCCATGAGAGTAACAAAATAAAATTCAGAAAAATCAAGCAAATTATTCATACAAGCCCTAGCTATATATGATATGTACAATGAAATAAAGTGAAAGTTAAAGATAAGGATCTCTGACAATCAAAAAGGAAGAAATTGAGTAATGATTCTTCCACTTAACATTTGATGTCAAATCCTAACTTTAAGCAGTACACTGCAAAATGTTTTTCACCAAAAACAATAACCAGAGGTTCCCGATTTCCTCCTAGTGCTAGCGTGGTTCCAGAGACTCTTTGGATAAAAGGAAATGAGAAGTTTAGAAGAGAGGGGAGACATAGAAGATGGAGAGATGTTGAACCCTACTAATTAAGCAAGAGAATGAATGAGAGAAAATTCAAGAGCATAATAGATCTAAGATGAATATGTGACATGGAAAGGTTAACTCCAAACACTAATTGACTGGCTGCTTTTGCATGTGAAACCTTTCTTTCTGTCACAAAGTTAAATGCTAGGTAATTTGGCATCATACTCTAAGGAGAGTATTAAATATTAAAAAAAAAAAAACAGCTCACTCCTACGTATAAATATTTTAGAATAGAGAATATATTTAGATTTACCTGTATAAATATTTACAGGTAGGTTCCAAACACCTCCCACAAGCTGATTAAAGACATCACTGAATTAGTTTGTTTCAAATACAATCAATCATTTATCATATGACCTCCAAATGATATGGTTGGCAAATCCATCAATATATAACAAAAGATATAACGATTTTCATACATTGCAGTTTCCCACATACAAACAAAAATAAAGTGTCATCCTTTAATCGAAAACTAAATTAGTCACCACAATTTTCAAAATCAGAATTAATATCAGCATTGAATGATCTAAAAAAATTATTGGTCATATAAAACCAGTAGGATCTTGCAATTGAAATCCTTAAGGAAATAAAAAAAAAAAAAATCAAAGAATAGAAATAAAATAATTTCATGAATAAGAAAACAAATGATGTTTAATCATAATAAGAATGTATATTGTGTTTAAACAAACACATTATTATTAATAATATATTATAAATAATAAATTGGAAAATTGGAAAAATTAGATTATTGGCACAATATATAATCATAATTTCAATAAAATCGTATCGTTGTTATTATCAGTTTAATAATATCAAATTATTGTTATATACAACAACAACAATCAAGTTTTATCCTACTAGGTGGGGTGCTATATAAATCCTTTTACGTCATTATCAAATTATTGTTATATATTAAAATAAATAATAAGATCATATTTACTAATATAAAGGTATCAAGTAATATTAGATTATTAATATGTTGGAAAGGGCTTTTGAGGCTACTGCTGATTGAGAGACATAAAATATTCTCTCTGGATTGAGCCAATCAATATTAAGCAAGTGAAATGGATCAGGTGCTTGATCTAGCTAGTGGCACATTGCAAGCAACAATAGTAGAGCGGTCAACGAGGTTGAGTAATTTACGTTGGATTCAAGTGAGCAATAGAGTGTTGGCCACAATACCATGTCAGGTGGTGAGGAAATGATTAAAAAAAAAAAAACTAGGCACCCCCTTCTACCGCTACCTATAATAGAACCCTTCTGCCAATAAGAATAAAACAATAGATAACATATTTACAAATTGACCACTGTATTTATCTTTTTACAAGTAGGTTCTTGATAGAAGTAGTAAAAGAGGAAAAAAAGTATCTTGGTGCAAAATTCATATTATCCTCCATTCACTCAGGCAAACTACCACTTACATGCACTAATTTGACAAAACATGGGCAATTTGGATGTTGACAACTGAGCTTTGAGATGGTTCACACCAGGAACAGGTTCAAGGTTTAGGGATTTAGGGTTCAATCTGTGTGCATCAAGCCTAGCCAATTAAAACTTGTCATGCATCCAAGCAAATAGCAGCAGACAATTAAACCGTCTAAAAATAATCAAGTTGGGAACATAAATAGAGATTCACCACATAACGCTTCCCTATAGGGAAAGCACTCATTCAAAGGCCTATAGAAGAGGGAGCTCTATAGGCTACAGAAGGTAGGATATTGATAGTTCTCAACCAAGCACAAGGTGGCAAGATTTTCACTACCTTGGACATCAACTTTACTTCAGCCAATTTGCTAATACTTCTCCCACTTCAACCAAACATACCCATACACTCACAACCTAAGCACTACTATACTCGCCCTTAACCTACCTCACCCATTGAAACACCAATCACATCATCAAAATTCCAACCAGTTAATCTCGATAAGTTGTTCTCAATTTGGTCAACTAGGATAACCTCGCTCAAACCTTAACTACTTCGGTTGAACTTGAACTAGCTCATGCAAGCCCAAAAAATCTCCAACTTCAATCCAACCAACCTCCTCCTGCCTTAACCACTTCTAGCAAATTAGCCAAAACTAGGTATAGATTGGGATAAGAGTACTAGTGGACTCCACTATCTGTGATCTGACCATAAGATATTTGATTGGATCACTTTCCATCTATAAAATATTTAATTAATTTACAAAACTTCCCTTAATGATGTCATGAGCCTTAACTTACCTTACCATGTTGCCTATAGTCATACAATAAATTATTTCACCTAATCTCACCAATCAATCTGAAATAAATATCTCCAATTCTGTAGATTTAGAGAAATGTTAGCAATCAACGTATAGTCATAGTTAAAGAGATAGTAAATAGAGATCCTTAATCTAATAAATTCTTATACAAGACTTGTTATAATTTTTCTCAATGAAACCATACAAGGTGTCTCTTTAGATAGAAGTCATATCTAAAGGCAAATTCAATTATCATAATGAAGCATTTGAATTATTATCACTAATGGAAATAGGATAGGTGCCTCAAGCTTTATTGTACTAGACTCAATGCAATTAAAAGGTATGTTAGATATGCACCTGGCACCATATCGTAATCACCTTTAATTTTTGATGTGGGAGACTCTACTTAGGTTCAAGGTGCTAAGGCACACACCTTTCAAAAGGTTAAAAAAGTATGCCTAAAAATAAAACTAATGAATATATTTTATCTTCCTAGATGTGTTATTGTATTATATGGCTTGCTAGATACATGTTTTTGTAGCCATTTGTGCATTGATGTTTCTCCTCCATGATCCATCATAACTATAAGGAAAACCAAAGCGAAAACAAAAGAATCTATAGTGAGGACCCTTAGGATTATGAATGCAGTATAAAATTTCAGTGTTGTATATTTGTGTGTTGATGTTGACACTTTTGAGTAAGATATTATACACTATACTATATGAATGTTTCATAATATTGTTGGCGTACTCACTATTATTCCAAGTGTCACATTATGGCCTTAGGTGATATATCACATGTATTTACATAGATTGGAATTTGGAAATATACTCCCAGACTCCTTTCTGCACGCTTTGATTCTTCTTTTATTCTGATTCTCATTCTTTTTTTTTAAGTTCTTTACCTTCTTTCTTAAATCAATGTGGCACAAGGCGATTCGCTCACTCCAGCGCCTCCGCCAACCCAACACGAAGGAGGTAAATCATATAAATTGCCCATATTTAGAACAAGTTTTTTTTATGATTTTCACGCATTCCAATCTGGAACCAGACCAGATTAGACATCAATTTCCAATTGAATCATTTGAATTAACTGGCTTGGTCACATACTCAACCAGACACTTGGATTCAATCAGGTAATCTGGACACTTGGATCCACACCTGTATCGAATACTCATAACCAATTTGTAGTAACATAGACATAATGTTGGGTGTTATTAGTTTACTCAAAATGCTTATCGAATGTTATCTCCGATAAATTTGCAATTGTAATCTCTAAGAGAACAGATTTGTAGTACTCCTGTGTACAGAAGTTTCTCAATTCACATTACCTAGATGAATTAATTGGTATCTTTCCTGGTTTCTCAAAATAAAACAATAGACAATAATAAAAAGGAGCAAGGGCAATACGAACATAAAATATGAAATTATAGCAATTATAAGAAAAAATTCTAACCTCAAGACCAGGTGCCGGTTGAGCCAAATATGAGCTTTGACATAACAATTCAGAAGCCAGCAATGCAGGCCCTTTTGCAGACTTTGCATAGTTGCATGAGGCATCAACAGCTATATCATTCTTGGTTTCTGGCTTGGAATTCATATCAGGGTCTGAATATGAAGATAATGGAGCACAAGATAAAGGCATAATGATTTTATTATCTTTCAGTCCTATATGTGGAACTTTAGATGAAATAGTTGCATTTTCATACATTTGATCATGCTTCCCATCAATTCCTTCATTATTTAAGGACAAAGTTTTGTTTGTTTCATTATAGCTAAGCCCACTACTCGCTGCAAAGAAACCACTTTGACCCTTCAGTAATAGCTGATCAGATTCTCCTAGATGTGTGTCAGAATGTTTTTGCAATTGTAGTGGATCATCAGAGGCATGAACAGGTTCTAAAGGTTTATCTACCCTCAAGCGTTTTGTTGCTCGAACACCAACGGAAAGCCTTTCAGCTTTAGCTCCATCACTGTTCATTGCTTGGTTGTCTAACTTTTCATTCAGTTGCTCAAAGTGATTATTTGTGAAACCAGTGACAATGTTTTTGTTTTGAAATAGTGTCTTCGTTTGATCCTTAAATTCATTTTCCCTTGAAATTTTATGGTGCAAATTTTCTGCTACAGTATCAGCTGAGCTTGTATTCTGATAGTGGCCATGTACTTGCCTTATAGAAGTCTTTAAGGCAGCAATTTGCTTTTGAATGTGCTCCACCTTCTCAGATGAAGAAGTCATTTGATTGCCAAAGTTGGAACCATTGGTTTTTCCAACACTTGAAAACATAGGCCCTGCTACTTTTTTTGACATGAATCCTGGTCCATGCTGTGTAGATTGTTGCAGTATTTCTTGTCTCTGTGAAGAGGACATTGGCATCTTAAACTTGATTAATCTAGCTGCATGATCATTCTTTTCAATGGCTGCCACAGATTTAGAATCTCGGGAGTCGGTTCCACTGTCATCATCTGAAAATCTTATAACAAGGTTATCATCCTTGTGCCAAGAAAGAGTACGGTTATTGCTTGATTTGAAAGGTAACTGCTTTGTCCTCAATGCTTTATTATAATACTTTTTGTTGTAAGTATGGAACTTCCTATTGGGCTTAGTGGAAGAATTACCTAGAAACCAGCCAAAAAAAGAAAGAGGAACAAAAGTTAAAGATCCATACAATGTAAACTGTAAATCTCCTTTTATCAACACCACCACAACAACAACCAAGTTTTATCCCACTAGGTGGGGTCAAATCTCTTTTTATCAATGCCAAACAAAAAAAAAATGTATTGCAAAAGCAACTATTAAAAATTAACCCAATACATATCTGTCTGAAATGACTCCAAACGTCTCCAGATATGCCAAATTGTCTGGTTTCTAAAGCATAGGAGAGCTGAGCATAATTTTCAGTTTTGTCCAGTTTTGAAGTAACACTGCCCACAAGGAAGTAATGGTGTTACTATATGAAGAATTACCTATTCAACTTATATTTTAAAAAAATGTCCTTTGGTCCTTTCACTATATGTTTTGTGTAATATCATGAAAACACACCTTTAAAATGGCCACAATGACCATCATAGAGACTTACTAAAAAAATAACTATGAGACTGATATGGATGCAGAAGAAAGTTCAAGTGAAGCCAACAACTGGCATGGAAATAAGATGTAATTGTTTTGTTATGTTATCCTACGGCAGCCTTGAGTGATGCAGTTACTTGTATTTATTTATATGTATTGCAATGTGGGGTTGGCACATTGTGAAAACATGTTACTTTGTAGGTCTTTGGGTGTGTCATATGGTCAGATTTATTTGTAATATGAAGGGGCAGAAAAATGATGCAAGTACAACCACACCCATGTATTGCAGTCTCTGTTACCTTTATAGAAAGAAAATGAAGAACGAAAAAAGTCAACAATTTAAATTTCCTCAAATAAGTTGTTACAAGATCAATGAATTTTCATGTATCCATTAATGAGCTGACAGCCATATCTCAAGCAACATAGGCTTCAACAAATAGTCAAAAACCTTGTTGACTTTTTAGCGAAGAAGTTTGGTTATTGTGAATGTTAGAGGTACCCTGGTTCATGGACAAGATCCCTTATCCAGGCCCGTATCAGAGATGATTAAAGAATGAGGAAATTTCAATATAACTATGTCATTTGCACAAAGGTGTGTGCCTTGTCCCTTGTATCTGTGCTAACATGTGTTTTGTATTAATATACAAGTATGCATTCATATAGGCATAATCCCTTGATTGATAATCAACCAAAATCTCAACTTTCCAGCAAAATACACTTTGCTCAAACACAATTATAGCAACCAGCATATTCCTTTGTTTTACAACCAAATCACTACAATGTTCTGGCAATTTATGATATCTGCCAACCTTACATGTGCAATGACCTGACTAAATAAAAGCATTTATCAATTAATTGTTCAGCCAATAGTAGAACAAAAATGTAAACAGTTTCTTTCATATGGATAATTTTCCAAGTTGTACTAAATTAAGGTGTCATAATCCCTTACACTTCTCACTTGAGGGTTAATTTCTCATCAAGATTCTAAGTCGAACTCATAATCTAGAATCACTCCAAATGAGCAACATTTGAGAATCAATGGTAGCTCTGCCATCACGGAGATACTTATTTAAACACCTCACTATGTCTAAGACTAGGTATGCTCTAATACTAACTTTAGTAACCCATTCTCAATATGAAAATTATCTCCTTAACTTCAAATCTAATAAAACAAACAAATGGTTCAAATTTTAGTTTTAATTCAGTCAACATGGTTGAATTTACAAAAAAACGAGATAGAATATGCACAAAGAATGATCAACATAAGAACTTGTAGATCATCCATAGGGCTAGATGGATTGTCTATCTAACATTCAGCTACTGCAGACAATCTACTATCCCAAAGACTGTGCAAGTCATCCTAGGGTCAAACGAGTTGTTTGAAGCAAGGTTAAGATCATGTGAACATGCTTTTGAGTTAGCCTCTAGTTAGGCTTGCTTACATTTAAAACAAGTGTGATAACAATTTGTGGTCAATTGAATTAAACTTTCCTAGAAACAACTAGAAAAACTTCTGACAAACATTTGAAGTTCTATGTTACTAGTAAGAGTATCTCTACTTGTAGAAAAACGAGTATCTTGCAATAGATGAGAGCATCAACTCTTGCAGTATCCGAGTGAGGTCAACACTAACTCTTCATTCCCCACATAAATATTCTCTCATGTTATTTAGTATTTAAATTGGTTGATCTTGCAATAGATGAGAGCATCAACTCTTGCAGTATCCGAGTGAGGTCAACAGTAACTCTTCATTCCCCACATTAAATATTCTCTCATGTTCTTTAGCATTTAAATTGGTTGATTCACATGTCTATAAATATATATCTGTCAACACCTGGAAGTTGGTCTAGCATAACTAGAACTGGACCATGCATAGTTATAGGATATGGTACAAGCAATGATGCAGAAAGCGTCGGGCGCCAGTCGGGCGCTTGACTGGCTCCTAGCGCCTAGGCGCTCTAATACATTTAAATAGACATATCAAAATGAACATCAACTTGGCACAATGGCAAGTAGTAGAAAACAGTAAATACCAAAATGAATATCAAGTAAATACCAAAATGAACATCAAGTAGCCTAAGACAAATAACAAACAGCATCAAAGTATCCAAAGTTCAAACTTCAAAGTTAAAAAAAAACATGGAAACAAACTAGTAGCCTAGTACATAACACAATAGCAACCGGATATAAAATCCACATATCACTTTATCTAAACTCCAAAGATAACATCAGCACAAACTATAAATCCTAGGCAACTGCTCTCCTTCTCCATATTCTTCTATGACACGCTCTTCGTCTGATTCAAAATCAAACTCATCCACATTCGCTTCCTCCTCACTCTTAGATTGAAAGTCATCCTCATCAAGTTCTCTAAGTCTACTACTTCTTCTAGGCCTAAGCACTTCATCTACTCCCACAGCATCACTAACAACTTTCCAAGTCATGCGTCCGGTTGAACTTCATCATCAGCCCCATCAACAATCCAATTTTGTGCAAAACTTGCATCACTTGCTAGAAGCACCTCATTTTTCCTCTCTTTCTCCCTATTTTTCTTGTTCATCAATTTTGCATTGAATTGAACAAAAGACTAGATTATTTAGTCGATGTGTATCTAGTCTATTCCTTTTCTTTGAATATACCTACAAATACAATTAATATTTATGAGAACATAATGAACTACTAGTCTATTAGTATTAAAAAATAGTTTAAGACTTTAAGCTACTAACCCCTTCAAATGTACTCCAATTTCTTTCACACCCCGATGAACTAGTAGTTAAAGAGAGGATCTTCATAGCAATTTTTTGCAAGTTAGGAATCAATGCACCAAAATTTGACCACTAATTTGTTGCGTAATTATAAAAAAAATAAGTCAATAACATAAATAATATTAATAACCTCAAACAATAATAATATTATGGATATT
>JBAMIE010000022.1:600557-612709 GCA_037177295.1 Kaempferia parviflora | reverse complement strand
CGAAAGTGATTTCGTGAGTAGGGGCGCTGCCCCTAACCCCGCAAGGGGCGTTGTCTAGCGATCGGCCCGAAAATCGCTTAACGGAATCGTCGGAAAATTAAAATTCATAAAAATTATAAAAATAGTAGAAAAATTATAGAAATATTTTAAAATTAAGTAGTAAATGACGGACGAAAGTAACTCTCTAAGGTTAGGTACGCGTAGTAAATGACGACGCCGGTGAAGCTCTTATATAGTTCACCGGACACTACCCTCAGCCGTTGGATCAAAATTGGCGGGAGTTCCGACTTCAATCCCAGCCGTCCAAATATTGTCGGAATAGTAGCACCTGTTTCTTCGTAATCGTCGGCCATGTCACATCTGGCCGGGTAGCTAATCGAGCGATGACACGTGGCAGTTGGCATTTATTATCAGATATGGTATATTAATGGCAGGCATGGTAAAAAGATTGCGTCAGAGATCAGGCATTAATGTCAGCATGGTGCAACATGCACGACAAGATGCTAAGTGCCCGTCCGATCAGCCATATCATGCACACTTGTGGTCCAGTCAGTCGGACCAGGGCCTCCTTCGACTAGACTTGAAAGGAGGCTAAGTGATCCGGTGATGATGACGAGGCCTATGGGTCCCAGATGAGGTCAGCAGGAGGGGTGACTTGGCAGCAAGGGATGAGCAGGGGGCCCGCACATAAGTCGTCCTGTCGGTCAGTTGGGAAATTCCAAGAACTTGCCTTCAGCCGACCGCACGAGCCTCACAAGACAATAATCAAGCAGCTTGGTCGATAGAAGCTGGTGTTCATCCGGTCGGCCGACACAAAGAGGGATTTTATCCATAAGAAAGTTGACCAGCCTGTCAGACACGTGTCTTCCACTAGCACTTTCTGACAACAATACAGGTGTCAGACCAGATAAAGAGCCATGTGGCCCAATCACAGCGTGACAACTCATCCTAGTATACCTCGAGATTAACGCCTGACACCTGACTATAAATGGGGGTTCTCGGTTCCCGCTGCAGGTACGTGATATTACGCAAGCCACTGTACTTTCATTGTACTTTGATTGTACTTCTCTGAGCTTGTCTGACTTGAACGTTGGAGGACCGAACGAGGGAACCCCTTCCCTAGTTCGGCCGCTAATTAACGTCTTCTTCTAGTTTGCGTGAGTGTTTGCAGGAGTATGAGCGGACGAGCGGCTAGGAGTGCCACTTCATCATCCAGTCAGCCCTAATCCTCCACCTGTGAGATAGAGAATTCTCCGGTATCATTCTCTCTATTTCAGACAGGATCAATGACAATAGTCTTTTATGGAAATAGGTGATTCAAAAAAGAAATAAATAGCCAGTTCATCTAATTCTTATAAGACTGGAAGTGATAATGATAATATCTCGATGGGTGAGGACTCCTAAGGTGCAGGAGGCGGAAGGTGAAACTCTCTTATCTTTCTATTTAGGACTCCAATTGATCTTTTTGCTGGCGTATCTTTGTTATATTCCCAACCTCACTTAAGCGTGACTCCAGTAAATCATTCAGGGTTTGGGTGTACTTCTCAACCAGATTAATGAAATACTCATGATTCTTCATAGTTGCAGTAAGTAGTCATTATAGCTTCTAAATCAGCAAATATCTTGTGGCAAATGACCATTGAGGGTTGAGACAGGGGTATGTTAATACTCTAAGCATAGGGAAACAAGTTAGAAAGAATATACCCAAAATGATATAAAATAACATTGCCATGACTAGAGGCAATCAAACCTCTCGGGGAGGGGAGAGATCACAATCGACCATCTATATCCCTGGGTGTATAACCATGGACGAATTTATGTAAGGGCTGGGCTGTGATGTAGCCCAGCCCTTCCACAAAATCACTCAACAATTTGAATATCATCTTGTATTTTAAAGTCATCTTCGTTCATCTCACCAAGAAGATCTTCACACAAAAAGTAGCATACAATAACTAATAAAGTTAATTACATAGAGATAAAAAAAAATATTCCTTTGCCCAATCAATTCAAGCATTTAAATAAATTCTTTCATAAAAAAATAAGGATGTGAAAATAAATCATTTTTAAAAGTCATTTTTTAAACTCTACAAAAATTTGAGATAGAATATTTTATTTTAAAAATTCATTAGTAAAAGGCCCTTAATTAATTTTGAGATAGAAATATTATATCTCTAATTTTAAAAATAGATTAAAAAATTATTTATATATTTATTTTTAAATTGATCAAATAAAATTAATTTTAAATAAAAATTTTATTTATAATTTTATTTTAAATCTATCGTGGTCTCAAAAACATATTAAATATAATTTTAATCTCGTTTACAATTTGATTTATAAATTTTATATAATTTTGATCGGTCTCAAAAACATATTAAATATAATTTTAATCCCGTTTACAATTTGATTTATAAATTTGTATGTAATTTTGTTTAAAATTAGTAAAATATAGGAAAAGGTAAAATGTTAACATGCTCGTGCATGCGAAGTTAACTCAGACCACTTCTACAACATCCTTGGTTGACTCAACCAACTTAGAATCAGTCCAGTCCACTTTTAATTTTTGGATCCGTCCCTATGTATAACTCGAAGGCAGGATGAACACTAAGAGATGCAAAAAATGAAAAGAAGTAACAGAGTTTTATAGTCTATCGAGGAGGTCTAAGAGACATTAATGGTCAAAAGGAAGAATAAATTCAAAGCAGGTGATAATGGTAAAAGAAGGATCTTGGCGCAAAATGACAATAAGTTGACAAAAGATTTGGAGGACAGTAGAAGTACAGAGAATAAGTTCATTACTAGCAAGAGGGTGCCCCAGCTAAGGTATACATTATTAGGTCAAACCATTCAATTATTTACCATGCCAGTAACATTTCCATGCATACATGGCTATTTAATCATTCTTGTTCATTTTTGAGCTAAGTTAGGATTTAATCAAGGCTAACAAAATTGCATCCAAGCAATCTTATAACAGTCTAAATGCCAGATAAATAGTGCTTCCAGGCCACTAATAACAATCAATGTGCTAGATATATTACTACTGCCCTGGGCATTAACATTATCATTTTTAAAAACTCCCATAATTAAGGAATTCTCTCGACAGGAAAGATGAATTTGCATGTCACAGCAATGTTCAAATTTCATTCGATTACACTCTTCAATCTAACTCGAAGGGGGATCTGATGGTAGGTGGATTTTTTTCTTTCTTTAATCAGACTTCATTCAATTTTACTCTTCAGTCTGACTTGAAGTAGGGACATCTGATGGTAATCAGATTGATCCCGAAGGATGTCAAAGGTCGGCTAGGCAATAATTCCTCTATAAGACATTTGGCCATTATTCTGATTATGGCCACCCGGATAATATGTTAATTGAAGCCATTCGGATGATAATTCCTCCATGAGCCATCCAAGCATTATTTTGATTAAGGTCATCTGGGTAAAATCT
This sequence comes from Kaempferia parviflora, assembly GCA_037177295.1. Classification (NCBI taxonomy): domain Eukaryota; kingdom Viridiplantae; phylum Streptophyta; class Magnoliopsida; order Zingiberales; family Zingiberaceae; genus Kaempferia; species Kaempferia parviflora. Next base: position 609,265 of record JBAMIE010000022.1, on the reverse strand, counting down.
TTATTAAAGCCAGCAGAGCAATAATTCCTCTATAAGGTATTCGGGCATTATTCTGATTAAGGTTATTAGGGTAATATGTTTATTCTTTTTTTTTTTTGTTTACCAGAGTGATCAAGGTAATATGTTTATTCAAGCCAACCAGGCAACATTCTTTCCTAGGTCTGCTGGGCAATATTCTCACTAAGGCTGATAAAGCAATATTCGTATTATGCTAGCCGGACAATATTTTCACTAAGGCCAGCAGAGCAATGTCTATTGTTTGCATTGAGGCTATCCCGGCTATATGTTCATTAAGATCAGCCGATTCTTTTATGAGCCATCCAAGTAATATTTATTAAGCCAACATGATAATACTATTACAGAACAATATGATTAAGTAAATGCTTAATCATCCAGTTTCCTGGTTATCCTTACGTGGCAGTTAATGAGTGGAAACGAGCATCGGTTGTTAGAATGGGTCTTCTCGAAGTTTCTCCCTCTTACGTGAAAGTCCCAAATTGGTCACATGATAACAGACTCTCGAGATCATGCTCTTAGACTTAAGCGGGAAAAAGGGGAGGAGCGTGAACGGAGACGACGTAAAGGTTCCCTTTTCTGACATCTATATTTGCACCTTAGACGTACGACAACTTTGAGATATGTTGTTCTTCTTCTCTGAAATTACATAGGAGACTCCTTCTTCTTCAAGTTCTTCTTCTATGTTGCTTTCTTATCTCTTTCCAATCGATTACTTACTTGAGCGTCGGAAGGGCCGTGTCAGAGAAGTTGATCCGATTCTAACTGATATTACCTTCTCAGATCTAGCAACGTCAACTACCGGAGACTATTTGTGAAGAAGGAGGATCCCGAGCGAGGAGGAAAAGGAGTCATAAAAAACAATTGGAAAATTTTTCAAACTAACCGAACTGAGTAAATTTTCGTACGAAAACTAAACAAACCTACAGATTAAATATCAATTAATTTAGTTTTTGATCGAATTAACTGAAATTTTAAAATCAAATTAATCAAATTTAGATTTTATTTACTCAATTACATTTTTAAATAAAAATAATTAAATTAATACATTTATTCCATTTAACCAAATTATAAATTTTAAAATCAAACCCAAATCAATTTTAAAAAAATAAAATCAAATTAATTAAACTAAAATTTTAAATTCCATCAATTTGATTAATTCAGTTTTACTGAAAATTTACCCATCCGTAATTGTATTGTACTCGTGACCTCTAAATTTTCATTAATCCTCGTTAAGAAAATTGAGGTATTTAAAAATAATACAAACATATTTGTGTTGTAGTGAATTACGATCGTTTAATCCTACTTCCAAGAATGCCTTTTCGACGCGACACCATTCTCCACCCGAGATTCTCAGGAGCAGACCCCCCAGATCTCCCGCGTCTCTGCAGTTAAAGAAAGGGTAGGATTTTGGTGATTCTGCAAGGCAATAAAGAAAAAGAAAAGGTGCAAAGGAGGAGAACCGGTCCGGCCGGCTTCGGACCGCCGAGCGAAAACCAAAGCCAACGAGTAAACAAATCGCGAAAAAGCTGCGGCCTCATCTTCATCTTCCTCTCGGTCTCCGTCTTCTCGAATAGAAGGGACGCGCCGTCTCTCCCTCCTCCTCTCCGCCGTCTTTGCGCCTCCAGCTGTGCTTCTCCAGCGCCGACCCGACTAGGGGAGGACCAAATGCCCGCCCCAAAGCGCCCGCTTTCGCCTCCTCCAGTCCACTCCGTCCCCGCCTCGGATGATACCCCTCCCTCCGCGACGCCCCTCTCCGCCCCACCTTCGCCGCTGCTGAAGCATGAGCCTGATGTCGAGGACAGGGAGGCCACTGCACAGGAACTGCGGGATGGTGTGGACTGGTCATTCTTTCTACGCCGTGGGGTCCATCTCACCGTCGTTGCTTTTTTGCCGCAGATTTCGATGGACTGGTTGGTGGCGGAAGATCGTCGGACGAGGGTGACGAGGAGGAGGACGATGACGAGGAGGCGGAAAAACCGGAGTAGGTTACCATTCTCACCTCGTTTGTTTCTCTTCGTGCTCTTTGGTATCCTCTTTCTCTCTGATATCGTGTCTGATTGTAATTGCCTGGCTCGAGTGAACGAGAACGTGACGACGGATTTTTCGTTTGTACCTTTTTTTCTATCGTCGAAGGTAAAGATTGCGTTTTGGGGCTTATGCATGCCGCCGCGTTTAGTGGTTGTCCTCCTTCTCTATATGGAATGCCAGTGTTCCATGGCTCTGCCCTTGTGACTGCCTATATTGCGATCTGGTTGAAGTTGTAGTTGAACATGGATCGCTAAGCAGGAAACTGAAGTTGCTAAGAAGAAATAGTTGGATGGCGTTTCGAACAGTTAACTACTTGACGTGCAACATTCATATGTTTATTGCCTTTCTAACACTGCCTTTTTTATTTTCTCCAACAACTTGCTTGATTGTAGCTCGCTTGAAATTTCCTAGTGCAGACCCTGTTTTTCTAAGTGAATAACATGACTTCATCATTCCTTTGTTGTTTTGTCAATAAATTTCCTTAAGGCCATGATCTATTTTGATTTCTCAGTCCCAAAAGTTTCATTCTAAATCTGTATGTTGCTCAATTTCTTGCAGTCTTGATGATAACTGTATATGCCATTTCATGTTTACTTTCCTTAACCTGTTATAGCATTTCATCACTAGTTGCCCAATAACTTTTTCAGAAGAATGTCATCTAAGTAAAAATGTTGTCATATAGCTTCTCATCACTAGTCCATACATTCTTTCACAATCTGCTTCTGATATTTTGTCTATATCCTATTTTGTGATCCTTCTTTAGTGTTTCAAGATCCACTAATTATATTCATAGGAAGTTCATCCATGTTAGTTATTATAATTCTAGTCATTACAAACAGTCAAACATTGAACCCATGTGTTTTAACGAGGTCAGAAACTTAGGGATTTTTGGAATATCCTACTTCACTCAAAAAACGTTATAACTTATATCCGATCAATTTAAGTACATTTGGACAAATTTGAGCTACAATCATCGTGCCTTGCAATTTTGGATTCCGGAACATGTTTGGTAGTGAGCTGTCAAGAACAAGATAATTATCTTCTCTAAACTAGTAAGTTTCCTCAAGACAAGTAAAACAATAGCTTTTTTAGCATTTATATGCTCATTTGAAACATATCCATAAAATGGAACAATGAACTTGGTTCAAAAAAAGCATTATAGAGAATATAAGATGGGAATGGTTGTTAAGGTCTGAATGATTGGGTAATAGGATGGGCCATAAAGCAATGGCAGGGAAGTAACCACCATAGTTACTCTTGCTCTCAATAAGAAAATACAAAAAATTCGTACACAAGTCGTAATTTTTGATGATTCGATTACCTTGACGATTTGTCTCCTTGTGAAGCCTTCTCAGTTCTCTTTTACCATGTTATGGATTTTATTGGCAATGCCATCCTATCAGCAAATTCCTACCTATTTATTCATTCAACTGTATTAAGTGATATAACTTGTTGTTAGAACCCTGCGATTGTACCCTTAAGGTATTCTGTTTCTTGTCTTGTAGAATCAGTCCACAAATATGCAAAGGTAATTTCACTTGTCAATGTATGAACATATATATAGTGGAATTGCCAAGTTTACTCTAATTGTTGTTTGATTGATTTTATTAAGAGCACATTTTGCATAATATCAATCATATCTGATCTTGCTTTGTTTCAATAGAAATATCTGCAAAGTTTAAGTTTCTCTACTATACTACTGACTCATCACTCGGGTCATTCACAGGTTTATTTTTGTGAAACTTGCTGACATTCGGAAAGAAGTGCAATGCCCTATCTGCTTAGGTACTATAAATGATTGCTCCTCTGTATGGATGCTTTCTGTAATTTGTTTTGTAAATTTTTGTGTCTGTGGTAAGGTAGGTTAATTGGTTCTGCTTAGTGCTAGCTGCATTTATTATGACTGTGTTTATACTAATCAGTCTAACTCTCTTGGCTTCACAAGGCTTTTCTTCACTTTTAACTAAATTTTTATTACGCTTTACTACAAAATTCTATTCACTGTATTTTTGCCCATGATCAGAAAAATAATTAGGTAAGATCATATGATATCCTTCTGTAATCCAGAACCTCCAAACCTCCGATATGAAAATTAACATTGTCAACCTTTAGCCACTTTTGTTTTTCTTTCCTACTAACTTAAAGGTAAATCTAACATTTAGCATAGGAGAGTGTAGACATTCTTGACTTGTAGCTTCTCATTAATTTGTTTCAAGAAATTTCACATGTCTGTTTGTGGATCAGTAGATTTGGCTATACTAATGAAGATCATTTTTGGTTAAAATTTAAAGGGAATTTTCTGTTTGATCTATTTCTTCTTAGGAATTGATTCCATTTTTGGTTATAATCAATGGTTATCATAATTTCCATGAGGTGAGTTTTGGATCTGTATAACCAAGATGGGAAGCCTAGCTTGTAATGCTCCTCTGGCACCTATCATTCCATTGCCCATTGTGTTTTTAGCTATTCCTTTGGCCAGCATTTACTAATTTTTTGGGTAACCATGTCTCAGTTGGTATAGTCAATGTTCATATTTGTTTAATACTATTCTTCTAGCTACTTGATAGAAAATGTCTCTCATGCATTCTAATACTTCGTTGCTAAAGTATATAATGTGTTTTACTACTACTTAATGATTTTTTTGGAGCCTTTCCAATTAGATAAAAGGGCTTACTGATGAGTGCTAAGTTTCTAAGTTTCTATCTTGATTCAAAATGAAATGCTTATAGATGACAGGCAAAATGAAAACCATGAATGCCTTTCGTGGTAAACAAAATTTGGGAGTTCACAATTCAGACCCTTTTAATTGACTAATCATGCTTGAGAATTTAAAGCATTTAATAATAATAATAGAGTTAAAATCATGTTTTTGTTTTCTTTTCACATTCTAGTCTATATTTTAGATCGTTTTGATTAGTTTGATACTCTTATACTGAAGATAAGTTTGCTACTCTTTTCCAGGAATAATACGCAAGACAAGGACAGTAATGGAATGCCTTCATCGGTTTTGTAGAGAATGTATTGACAAATCAATGAGGCTTGGGTATGTTAAAATACTCTATCTGTGCTTATGCAAATACATTTATTTGGTTTTGTGATGCTATCATCGTAAAGCATGCATTGTTACTGTTTATTCTACTGGCTAGTAAACTAGTTGTGATTGTATCCTTCCTACAGAAATAATGAATGTCCTGCATGCCGCACACACTGTGCGAGCCGGCGTTCTTTGAGGGATGATCCCAACTATGATGCTCTTATAGCAGCACTATATCCTGACATTGACAAGTATGAGGAGGAGGTACATCATATATAATTAATTGATTGCATTTCTTTGGTCATTCCTGCTTGAAAATTTTGTTGTGTGGTGAACTCTTAGTTTAATTGTGGTCTGCAGGAGCTGGCTTTCCGTGAAGAGGAGAAATCCCGCAATAAGAAGGTACTTTATACGATTAAATGATCAATTAATTTAGATAGATTTAGGATACAGTGGTTTGGTTATTGTCAACTATCCAACCTATATCTTACTGATCTACTACTCAAACTAGATACAAGCATACATAGCTGAGACATTTCGACGACAATCTGAAGCTCTTGGTAGGAGAAGGTCAACGACTAGAGCTAACACACCATTTGGCAGAAAACCACAAGGAAGTTACCAAGGTCATCTACGTGGTAGAGGCAGAAATATTGGTAGTGACGCTGCAGTTGTCGGCTCTGATGAAGAAGAAGAAACCAATGCCAATGATGAATCCAAAGATTCCTCATCTGCAGACGAACCGTCCCCAGACCGAAAGCCAAAAAGATGCAAGAGATGGGGGGCACCTCCAGTTAGAACAGCAGGAAGTGTAGACATGGCTGAAGAGAATGAGGATTTTGAAATCAACAGAGAACCTCTTGGTACATTGCCTTTGCGAGCAGGAAACAGAGAGATGCTCGCATGGGGGAAGAATGGCACTCGGAGTCAAACTAGACATAATACTTCTGGCGGTTCAAATGGTAGGTTGACAAAAGGGGGGCGCGTTGCCAAATTAGTTGATTACCTTCGAAATCTAGAAGAAGTCGATGACGAGGTAAATTGAGAGGAAGGGTAATCACTTATTTCTTCAAATTCATGTCTAATAACCATTATGCGCCAACACTACTTGCCACTCTGATTTCTGATCTCCAGTTTGATATACACTTAACCCTGATTCCTTTGGATAAGGAAAGCATGCCAAATTTGGAACGACAATTCCTTAGCTGCAGGCCAACCATGTCAATCAAACACCTGTGCCAAGTAAATGTGTTTTTTCTATAACGCTAAATAGCGTAGTCTCTTGAATTGGAGAAGTTTTCCTCTAAGTTTGTGTGGATGTATTTGCAGTTTATTGCTCTTCAGACATCCACACTACTTGAAGAAGTTGAAATATATGCAAGGAAACCTCGAGTAGAAACAATGGCAATGAGGTGTGCCTGCCCAGAGGGCGAGCCATCTACTGATCCTTCTTCGGTAGGCCTACAGAGATTGGAGGGAGAAGAATCCCTTACCACACTCTATGCTTCTTTCACTAGTGATGACAAGGAGCTGGTGAGATGTCTCAAGTGGTATATAATTAGTCATTTCCTTTTTCATCTTAGTTGTAACCCATCATTTTGTGTGTGTTTTCAGGTTCTGGTGTATCGTCTGAAGATTGAAAGCTAGAAAACTCAGCATCAAAGAAGGAAATTGTGTATACAACCCCCAACATGCCTATAGCATAACAAAACAACTACTAATGGCTGGTTTCGAGAGGCAGTGGTTAACCAAAGGCGCGATCGCACCCATTATGGAAAAATTAACTTCCATGCTATGCCCATTACTACTAAGCTTAGGGTTTAGTGGTGAGCCAAATGAGTAGACAATGGCTGTCGATATTGTTTAGTTAAAGTATCTGTTATTTAATTGTTCACTTGAAGGTGAAGTTTGTTTAGCTATAGCTTTAGCTTTAGCTTGTCGACATCTACTAAATGAAAACTGCATCTGATTTCATGTTATATCCTTTGGTTTCTCTTTCATAAAATTATTCTAAATTTGTTGGATGAGATGGATCAAATACCACACAACACACTTTTTCACCATTCAATCAATCATGGCAGATTCAATGTTTAGAAGAAGGCTTCCTCCAATAATTGATCTAAATTGCATGTGGATGAGTAAGACAAGCATATAGAACGAGTTAGGTTTCATATTTTCCATGTGCATGCTCGATTCCAGTGCCTACCTACACTTGCTTTATCAGGGATTAATTTGACTACAATTATGAAAGCTCATTAGCTAATTCAGCACTGATACAAGTCTAATATAAGATTTTAGTTTTTTAATTTTATAAATAAAGGCTCTTTTTTAAATTTATTTACCTAAATAAATTATTATATCGAAAACTATTTTTAAATTAAATAATAATAATAAAAATAGAGTAATTGGCTTTTTATTTCTCATTTATATTGAGTTATAGTATGGCATATTCTAGGCATGCTGGGTTAATTGAAGGGTATGAAAAATGAGAGTGATAGAAGTGAAAAAATAGAGGAATTTTTATTCTCTATTTTGCTATTTAAGGGATTGAATCGGTAAAATCCACCATTAATTTTTCAAATCAAACATTAACTTTCTGTTTCTTTCGTGTTTATAACGAAAAACGTCTTTTGAATATTATATTTTACTACTTTTAAATTTACCAAAGAGCCAGGAAAAAATATGAAATTCTCATTTTATCCCTTCCGCCAACAACCGATATTGAGCCTGATAAATATCAAGTCCAACACCCCTTAATATTTTATCAGATCTAACGTGAGACTGATATTGTATCAGGTCTACAGTGAACCTGATATGAACTTAACATGGGCTACACAGGTGAGATTTTGACAGGATTTATGATAAATTTAAAAATAATATACGTCTTTTAATAAAAATTTATTTTTTTTCTCACTTCTATACCACCGAATCAAGGGCCCCACGTTCATTCGATAAAGACAGATGAGTGATGATGACGTGGAAAGATAAATAAATAAAAATAAGGGTTCCTATTGTCTCCTGCAAACGATATCATGATCCGAACACCCATGAGCCTTTGTCTCTTCGTCATCAACCTCGTCGTCCTGTCTTATCAGAGTGACAGCTCCTCTTTTATATTTCTATCTTTAGCCAACTTTTTTTTTATTGTTTTTTTTAAAGGGCAAAAATCATTGAATAATCACATGATCACCGTAAACTCCCCTTCTTTCAAGTGTTTTTTAATCAAAAGCAAGTATATTATTGGGTATTATTATTTTATAATATATAAAATATGTATGGTAATAATTATGAAATCTTAGTTATTATAATATAATTTAAAATTTATTAGTTATTGTAGCGTAAATATTATTCAACAAACTAAATTTATTCTGTAATCTCGTTATACTATGGGCTTATATATTATATTCATTAAAATACTTTTGAATAATATGCTTACAAATATAATTAAGGATAATTACCGACAGATGGAATGAGACGTTCTTTTCGTAGTAATAATAATAATAATAATAATAATAATAATAATAATAATAATAATAATAATAAAAGCCTGACATCACTTTGATGATTCTTTTTAAAACAATTCTTTCATTTTTTTATCATTTTAAAAATATAAATTTTATCATGTTTT
>JBAMIE010000022.1:497616-510017 GCA_037177295.1 Kaempferia parviflora | reverse complement strand
CTAAACTTTCTTGACAGATTGGAAAATCTTTAACCTAATCCAATTGAAGACAAATTGCGAGTTGGACAGGCCAAGTCTATCAAAAAATTTTAAAATAAATTAAAAAATTTTCATATTTTCAACGTTTTACTTTGAAAAAATTTCATCAATTAAATATATTCAATAAGTATTTTAAATGTAAATATATACAAATGATTGTTCAATAAAAAGTATTATTTTTATTTTAAAATTATATGAAACTTAATTTACAGGTGTTTCCAACTCATGGGACAATCCAAACCTATTGCGGGCCAACCCGTGCGGGTCACGAGCCTAGGCAAATCGACCCACATTGAGCTTAGGTTGATAAAATTTTAATCCAATCTACTTAAATTATTTGGCAGAACAGATTAACTCGATGGATTCAACCTAAATTAACGACTCTAAACCCCGATCATTAACATGATTTTTTTTAACAAAAATATTATAAGAATGTCCTATCATATTTTTCATAGAAAATAATCTCTACTATTATAGCAGTTAAAGTAATTGTTACAACATATAGTATACATTATAACGTGTTAAAGTAAATTGTTTTTTAATTCAACTTTTTTTAAAAAAAAAAACGTTTAAATCAAAAAATATTTTATCAAATTGATAAAAAAAAATTGTATTTGATTAAAATCATTTTAATGATATTAAAACATTATTAAACTTTATACTATTAACTACTATAAATTACAGCAGTTATTCAGTAATTAATTGTTATACTATTGACTGTTATAACATTATTGTGAAAGCTATTATACATCGAAAACAATCCTTAACGAAGCATCTAATACCTATCATCCATCTTTAAAATAATATTAAAAATTAAAATTGATATAACGGCAAATCAAATGCGGACCTAAGTTTTTATCGTCAAATTTTTATAAGCACGAAATGATCTTCTAAAGGATGAATAAGAAAGAGATAAGGAAGATGAATAAACTCAATTGAATCAAAGAGTCAAGATATCTAAATCACTGAATATCTTCTCTTATATACCTTGATCTATTATACTTCACATACAAGTCCATTCATCATTAAAAATCATATTAATGAACTTGGTTAACAGATCTATACATTATATTATATCCAATATCTTAAACCCTTTCATACATGAAAAATTAGATTATAAATTTTATTTTCTTAAAGACAATTAGTCATATTCATATGTAATTTATTAAAATAATTATTATTAGGCTATAATAATATTATAACAAATAATGATGATAATATTGGATTGTATCTACTAAATGACTATTATAATAATTTAGATATTTTAAAAATAATTTTGATTAAGTTTAAATAATTTTAATTAAATTGATAAAGAATTTTAAATATAGAAATATTATATATTTTAATCGATTTGATTTAACACGTTATAATATTTTCTCTCCCACTATGTTTACATAATAAGCCTCGCCTAATTTTAGAATTGGGTAAAAAAATAAAAGGGCTTAAAATGGGTGCTCTATTTTAACTAAAGCGTTCCATTTAGTAAGAATTATCTAAAATACCCTTATATTATTTTGGTGCGTAGATTGATTTTGTATATTTTATTTAGTGTTACTTCTTTAAGCGATAAACGGGTTAAAATAATATTTTAACAAATAAAATAAATGATAAAAATTTCATTACTCTTACTATATTTCAAATGAATATTATTTGATCAAGATCAATCATGTAAAAATTAGTTATTATCTTCGATAATGTATAGAAGCTAATTGTTAGTTTATACTGTGATGATTTTATATTATTTAAATTTTATTTCTTTAAGTGATATTATAATTAAATAATATTTTAATAAGTAAAATAAATATCTAGACTCCGTAAATTGATTACATTTCAAACTAATATAATTTAATTTGTATGTAAAATTTAACATACAACTTTTATAATGGATAGTAACTATCTAACTTCCACTGTACTGTTCGCAATACAAATTAGAGAAGGGCTGTGAAATAATTTAGGGGCGTTTAGTTTACATATTTTTTATTTTAATTTTTTAAAAAATATGTATTTTTAGAAAATAAAAAATAATAATTTGTCATTCTCTATTTTTCTAGAAAATGCTATATCTTTTTCTAAAAAATAAATATGAAAAAATACAAACCAAACATTTTTTTTTAAAAAATATATATTTTTAAAAAATAAAAATAAAAAATACGCTAACTAAACGCCCTCTTAATTTCTCTCCAAATGTCTTGAATTTGTAGATGTTGCTGCGTTGATCCCTAACTTGTGTAAGTATATCCTAAACTTTAGCCCGGATCTTCTTGCCTTTAATTTTTTATCCCTTTTTGATTTCTGATCAAAATTATTAGATTAAATGAACTAATATATAAATTTTTAATCTGATTGAACGATTCTTCCAATCGGGAATTAAGAGTGGTCTAAAAATACGGATCAGGATATCCGCGCTGCCTAAACTCCCCTACATTTAGACGCTACGGTGGCCCCCACTGGGGTAGGTGACATATTGGGTGAGAATAACAATTTGTACTTCGTTGTCATTATTTATCCGTATTATTCTACACTAGTTCTAATCTAAACCAACAGATGGAGTTTTCCCGCTAACTACGGTTCTCTACTTACGCTACCCAATTGCGTACCCTTTTTTTATTAGACAAACATGTGGGATCCGCTTTCTATAAATGGATTAATTCTTTGGGTTACGTGAAAGGGTTTCCTTATAACAAAGGGCCAGTTCATCACCGACCTCTTCCATCATAAGACGTCTCTTCCTCCGCCCCCAAATTCCCAACCTCCTCTCCGCTTTCGATCGATCGATTCGAGGTCTTTGCCATCTTCATTGCGCAAGTTTCTGGTTCGCGATCTCGATTGATGAAAATTGGATCTTTTTTTGTTTGTTTGTTTCTTTTTTTCGAAATTTGTCGTGGACTTGACGGCGATGATGCCTGTTTGTTTGTGTAACGGTAGGTCGAAGAACCATGTCGAAGAGTTCGTTCAAGTTGGAGCATCCCCTCGGTTCGTGCCCTTACTTTCCCCTCTTCTCCCATTCAATAAATGCGTCTGATTTATTTAGGATTTGGATAGATCGAATGAGGATGGGAATCCGACACCGGGATTCATTCGATTGAATCTGGTTTGAAATTATTCAGAAACTAACTTTCTTATGACTGCGAATGAGATGAATTCATATATTCTTGTTGTTGATATAGATTGGGGCTGTGATATTCATGCATGAGCGAGGATAATGTTTTTACTATCGTATTTTCTCTGGGGAGGGGAGATTGAGATTGTAGGTCTGTCGAAGACCAATCAGTTCTTAACTTTGCTTGAGTTTTAGAGTCTGACGGATCATGGCAGTCAATTTGGGTTTTAAAGGTTTCCAAACTCGATTTGGATTGTGCTATGCTCATATCTGAGACAAATGTTTGGTCTTTCTAGATAAAGACTTACCCGTGTGTAACATTGTCGCTGTAGGATGGTACTAGGGCGGAAGATGGCGATATGCATTACAATCATCTTTTATTGCTTGCTAAATTTCATTTTGAAGATGATTTATGTTGTCATGATTTGTTGCAGATCATTATTCTTTGGATTATCCTTTTTTGATTTGGTTTATGAATACAAATACTAGCATCTTTCTAGATAAAGACTTACCGTTGTGTAACATTCTCTTCAATTACTAGTTGTCGCTTTAGGATGGTACTAGGGCAGAAGAAGGCGATATGCATTACAATCGTCTTTTACTGCTTGCTAAATTTCATTTTGAAGATGATCTACATAAAATTTTACATTTTGATGATTTATGTTGTCGTGATTTGTTGCAGATCATTGTTCTTTGGATTAACCTTTTATGATTTGGTTTACGAATACAAATACTAGCATCTTTCTAGATAAAGACTTATGTGTAACATTCTCTTCAATTACTGGTTGTCGCTTTAGGATGGTACTAGGGCGGAAGAAGGCTATATGCATTACAATCATCTTTTCCTGCTTGCTAAATTTCATTTTGAAGATGATCTACATAAAATTTTACATTTTGATGATTTATGTCGTCGTGATTTGTTGCAGATCATTGTTCTTTTGATTATCTTTTTTTGATTTGGTTTATGAATACAAATACTAGTGTCTTTCTAGATAAAGACTTACCGGTGTATAACATTCTCTTCAATTACTAGTTGTCGCCTTAGGATGGTACTAGGGCAGAAGAAGGCGATATGCATTACAATCATCTTTTACTGCTTGCTAAATTTCATTTTGATGATGATCTACATAAAATTTTACATTTTGATGATCTACATTTTGATGATTTATGTTGTCATGATTTGTTGCAGATCATTGTTCTTTTGATTATCCTTTTTTGATTTGGTTGATGAACACAAATACTAGCATCTCTATTTTTTAATCTGTGTACAACTCTCTCCCAAACTGTAACAATTGCAGTGAAAATTGTTAAATCACTCGATCTTTATTTTTGGGGCTTTGTTGGTGATCCCTATAGCTGTCTACTAACTTTTGCATTTAATACTATTTTTTTAATTTGGTCATTTCTCCATTATTAACATGACTTTTTACCCGGTTATCTACAATTTGTTGATTAGTCCAGCATATGAAAGACTAGGTCGAAACTTATTGCCAAATTTTTTTAGAAACACAAGGATATCCACTATAATTCAGCGTAATGCTTTAAATTTTGATTGAGGGTCTCAAGTTTGCCCATATGTTCACATCTGCAGAAAGGAGGCAAGCAGAGGCTGCTCGTATCAGGGAGAAATACCCTGATAGAATTCCTTTGAGTAATCCATGTTAATTTTTTTTTTTTTAATTTTTAATAGCAGTAGTTTCCACTGTCTCATGCTAATTGTTTGTATGCTACAGGTGATTGTGGAGAAAGCTGAGAGAAGTGACATACCAGACATTGACAAAAAGAAGTTAGTTATTTCTAACACATGCTTTCTAGGATCTTGATAGCAAATGCAAACTTTTACCTATTTGCTTGCTTTATAATTTATTCTGTTTATCTGTCCAGCAATTTTATTTTAGAACAGATGTGTGTTTTTAAAGGCTTTGCTACATGATTTGAACTACATGCGACTGTTTTATTATTTTATGGATAATCATCTTTTCTATCATATCTCAATATGGAAAGTCAACACGATTAAGTCCTTACTAACACTGAAATGAATGGTTTGCTTCTATTTAGCTAAACGTTCCATTTCTTTCATTTCTTTTTTTTCTACTTTCTTCTCTCTGACAATGTCTGCATTTCATATCGACATGTAACACAAGTTTATTTTCACTCATGTTGTAAGAAAAAAAAAAAAAAAAAAACAAAGCTAGATGGATTACCAAATGTGATAAAAAGACCACATGTGTTGCCTCTAGTTATTACTAGTTAGTAGAGTTTTTAATCCTTTTATAATCCTCTTATGGTGGCAAAAGGCGATTCGCTCGCCTCCGCCAACCCGTCCCAGGGTCAACACGGAGGAGGAGGTAAATCACGGGGCTACTAGCCCAAACAGTGACTAGTATCATATCTCACGGTGGTAACACCTATGCACTAGCCATCAGTCCATCCCCGTGGAGACCCATTTATAATCCTCTTAGGAGTATGACACCGTGGTTGCTTTGTTGTATCTTGTAATACAAATTGGTAAATAACTCTCTCAGGTATCTGGTTCCTGCTGATCTCACAGTCGGGCAGTTTGTTTACGTGGTACGCAAGAGGATCAAGCTCAGCGCCGAGAAGGCAATATTCATCTTTGTGAAGAATTCCCTGCCTCCCACAGGTAAGAATATTGTGAAGTAAAAGCAATGAAGTTAGTTGTTCGGCGATGTAGACATTGATGAAAGATTCTTGTCGCAGCTGCTATGATGTCTGCGATCTATGAGGAGAACAAAGGCGAGGATGGTTTCCTTTACATGACTTACAGTGGAGAGAACACATTTGGCTCACTGTGAGCACAACATGGTCTATTCTGTAAATAAAATCTGAAAACGTGTACATTAATTATGTCCATCTATGATACCGTTATCTATGTTCAATTGGATTTTAACGAATTTGGCTTTACCATATTTATCATCCATTTTTTCTCAGATTCTTGTTTTGATAATGAATGTATTAGTGCTGGGATCAATTCTCAAGGTGTAAAATGTCTCAATAGGTGTTTGATCTTTTGCTGTTGCATTAGGGCAAAATATCCCTTGTGATTTCGGATGAATGCATTTATCATCTTTTGCTTCGATAATGAATGTATTAATGAAGTAAAAAAGATGCCAGTGTTCCACACAATTGACCCCACAACCATCTATGAGTCGGTAAATTAAGAAACTGTAGTTGATCAATACAGGAAGAACTTATTTTCCTCGACTTTGCTAAAATTCAAACTCTTACCCTATGATAACAAATCGACCTCACACTAGCTAACTATCCTAACTGGGGACACCAAACAAAACTACTAAGATGCTACATGCCGTTGACCTCATCACTTGAGCTGGTCAATTATTCACCTATTTATTTAAACCACCCAGAGTGAGACCTTTATAAACAACCATACATTATACTTCTTTCAGCAAATGGATTTTTTCGTTTAAATAAAGGAGACGATGCTCAAACAAAGACAGGTAAAATTTGAGTTGAAAAGACAAATAAGATAAATATTTAAAATTAATTTTTAAAATATATTTAATTTATTAAAAGTAAATGATTTGATAAATATTCATAACCCTTTTTCTTCACCTAATTGAAGGACGAGCCAAACATATAAACCAATCATCATTGCAGCTCACTAAGAATTGCTTCATCCTTCAAGTTCTATGTTGTTTCACCCCCCAAAAAATATTAATACAAGTGCCGTTTTGCTTTCTAAACAAATATCTTGACCAATTGAGCGAATAAACTGCTAGAACAGAACTTAGCCTGGTGAGTGAAAAACATTCAAAAAGAGACTTCCAGAAAGAATAACTACCTAGTCGTCGCCATTTTGAACAAAGAGAGCAAGTATGCATGGTTGATGCCTTGTATTCAATCAAATTGTCATTTGTCGTAAGAACTCAACAGGGCCAAGTAGAGAATTTAGCAGATAAAATCTCATGATTTTGTTGAAGTTCCCACTGCCAAAGAAAGTAGGGGGTCGGTGTTAGGTAACTATGATGTAGATAAGTAACTAAATTGCCATTTCCAACAGCAGAGAAACCATATGAAAACATTATCGCGATACATTCAAATAACCAATTTTTTTAAAACCACTTCCGCTGCACAGTTCAAAAGGAAAGGTTAATGTAGCTTGATTTCCCACAATGGGACTTTTACTCGCCAGAGTCAATTGTTTAGTGCTTTATGATAAGAAACCTGCACAGACAAAGAATATCCAACTGATCAGAACAGGAAAAAAAATATCAATACAGTCCTAAGTGCAACTCGCAAGCGTTGTACGCTCATCTCACAATAAACTTCATGAGTTAGCGCATTAAATTGGACTATCATCCATGATAGAATGCTTGAGACCAAGAATAATTAATGATACGAATAAAATTCACAACTCAAACAAAATGTTAGTTTAGACACACACCAGACTGTACATATGTATAAGCAGTGAAAAAAAAGTGAGTGCATACCGAGGTTGAAGATTTTAGTATCTCTCTTATGGCCATTGTGGCATAACATGAAGTCGGAAGGGTAAATGCCATCTTCAGAGCTTGCTTTTTTGATAGAATATCCGAACTGTTGGTCTCAATTGTTGATAATGGATTCTCATTGCTATCCTCATCCAAGTGCATGCCAATCGAATTCTCTGTATCAGAGGTTCTAATTTGGCTGCTACATATTCCATCCACGTGTACTTCATTCTGTGTCATGTTAGCAGCTTTCTCCAAGATATCCAAATCAGTCTTTGCTAGGGGCAAATTATCATTTGTGTAATCCACCAGTTCCCTAGTTCATAGAAAATAAGCTCTCAATGTATTTTTCTAAGCAATATTTTGTGAAATAGATGACTAACTGCAACGAGAAATCTACATTAACTCACATACCATACAAAATCTATAGGGCGCTGGAACACTTGTCTATAAGCTCCCTTCATACTAGAAATTGAGAATTCCCTGAAAACAAAAAGAACAAAATAACTAGAGATTTATCTTAAAGTTATTATAAAAGTAATTGGAGGGGAGCTTTCACTTACTTGGCACCATGAACACTTTCTGTCAAACTGATTCCATCCTGAGCAATAATCCAAATATATATATTAAAAAAATATATCGACTGACGGAAGGGGAGTGTTTTAGAATTTACTCTAATTTCAGAATTGAAAATTTTCCATGTTATAAAATTTACTCTGATTTCAGAATTGAAAATTTTCCATGTTATTAATGTTTTATAGCCAACAAGATCGTTCATAGTTGTTGGAGATTTATCTTTAACAACATTGAGGTAATATTTGATCTTAGACTCTGCTTTCCCCAGCTATTTAGTTGGGGAGCACATAATGCAAGCAAGCAATGATAATGAGAAATTGATAGACCAATACAAACAACAATAGAAGCAGGCACTTAAAGGAGCTAGAAAAAAAAATAAAGAAAAGAGAAAATCGTTTGGACCAATGCACAAATTAAACCAGTGAAAGAGTACTATTTAATACATATTATTTCTCCTATAGGGGTGTCCCCTCCATAAGGAAACTGCTTAGCTTTTAACTTAACTGTAAAATGAAGTGTTAGCACCAACCTTTTTAGCCAAATCATGATATACATTAGCAATATCATTTGTTGGATATATAATTCTTGAACTGCAATAGAAGAACTTAGTTAACAATCAAGATAAACTTCTACGCAAACAAAACTGTGAGTTCAGATGTTTGTTACCCAGGCAATGGAAGTACAACATCCTCAAATGTGTAGTGTCCTTTAAGAAGATCTTCAGAATCAACAGCCTGCAATAACCATGTTAACAGTACATGTGAATCAACATAGACACGGATGTTCAGCCTTTCATTTACAATAATTTATGTTTACTTTTTGCTTCATGAAGTGATGAAGTCTGAACAACGAGTTTTCGTTACACAGCAATCACATTAACTAATGGGATTAAATCCCATAGCATGTTAGTCTACCATCATTAGTAACCTTTTAGTGATGTTATCTATTTTATGGAAAGAAAAATATCTCATTAGCAGTGCATTGGTTAGAATAGAAACCTTTATAATCTTCAACGAACTGTGTTTGTCCCAACAATTTGGAGACACTCCAACACTTATTGCTGTTTGTCAAGGTCTAACACATCCGTCAACCTTTTCAAGACATTGGTTATTTCACAATTCTTGAAGATATAAGCAAAAAATGTAGCTGTTCCTATAGTTATATTTCTGTAAGCTTGATTAAATGTCGAATTCCATAAACCTAGTTCTTTTTTTTATTTGAAGATACAAACAATCTAATGTGTCTTCAAACTTTTCAAGTTCTTGTAGGTTTTGACTAGTACGTGTGAAGGCTCAAACTAAGTTGCATAGCTATGAAAATAGAAATGCCCATGAGGTATGATGAGTTTCCAACATAAGCAAAAAAATAACACTGTTTAAAAGGTTGAGGTAGAATTCTGGTTATATCCATGATTTAATTACAATAAATTAAAATTAAATTCATTTAATAAAAATTGAATTGGAGCTTAAAGAATTAATTAGTACCTTAAAAGTTCAATTAGGGTCTAATAGCATTCTAGTCAGTTGGATTTGAGTTTCGGATCAATATGGATAGAAATGGGATAAAACCATAGCTTCATCAAGTATAAGTCTATCTGATTTGGTTTGAGCCAGATACACTAAGATTGAAGAAGCTGACTTTGTTGAAGCAAGATGGTTCATTTGAATTGGATTTTAAGGCCACAATGAATTGGAGATCTGGGTCCTCCCCAATATGCCCTCTTCTGTCATGTCTTTCCGTCTTAAATGACCAACTACTCCTTGAGCCTGATTGAACACTTGATGATCCCTTAGATGACTCGCAGATCCTAAGCCACAAACTTTTCTTGGCATCCCACATCCTTCAACTAGTGGAAAAGCAATGACAACAAGGGAAGACCTTGATATTGTTGAGGCAGATGTCACTTGTGAGCTCTTCTTCGCCAATGGTGTTGAGCACTTTATCAATGAGTATTGGATCTTTGAAGAATATAGTTCTAAGAGATGGGATGTTTAAGGTGGTCATCAGTGAAGGGAGGTCTAGCTTTATCCTCTTTGTATGATTTCATTCTTCCTCCTTGCTTTATGTTATCAAGAAGACGACAACAGACAACAGACGGATCTCTAGAATGTTGGAGTATTATGGTTGTGGAATGTCGAGTGATCATGATTAGTGGCTTGTGAGAGATAGTGATGGATCAGTCAAGATCACTTTTATTCTGCCTTCACTGTAAAGGAGTGGTGTAGCATTTATAGGGATACACAGGAGGAATGATTTGAGCTGAGACTAAGATTGTATGCAATCCGTGTACCCAATGCAGCCTAACCAGGATGTTGAGCCAGAGTCTTGAAGTATATTGAATAGGATCTAAGCCATATGCGTGTTGGGTTGATTGCAGCTGAAACCCAGCCATAACCCTAGTGCTGAAGACACCGAAGAGAGGAAGGAAATGGAGTGGAGAAAAGGAAGAAAATCAAAGGAAAAGAAAGAAGAGAAAACCCTAACCTCGTTGTGGTTGTCTCGCTGAAGCATTCTCTAGTTGTTGTCAATGACCGAACCTCATGGAAGCCTCATGTAAAGTCTGAGAAATCATTGAAATCTCACCCGAGTTGTTGCAATAGGAGGCAATGTCATAGAAGCCTCACACGAAGTCAAGCCACATGTGAAGTATGAGTCGATGTCACAGAAGCTTAAAGACAAGTCATCGAAGTTGGCAATTGCATCACAAACAACCTACAGAAGCTTGCCGAATTTTACAAAACTGTTGAAGTGACGATCACATTGTGAATTGTCATCAAGTGTGTTTTGCAATATTGGACAAGTTCCACATGTCAGTCAGCAAGCCAATTGAGATGTTTCACAGGAAAGTTATTCCAATCCTTGACGTGTATACAGTTGATTCATGCTCACTGAGCGTATAGTTCTTATTATTTGCAAGATTAAGTGTAAAATGATATACAAGTATATTCATGCTAGCTGTAAACAGGAATTAATAATCAAAAAATGAGATAACATGTCAGATTGAAGATGACAACATCATGTTGGCCTTTAGCCAACGTGATTATGTTGAGAATTAATGCTTAAGGCATTCAAGCCCTTGTGATTATACTATGGACCAAGAGTTTCACTTGTTGATACAATGGCAGGCACTATAAGTACAAACACAATTAATGGATCAATGACTGTGTTAGGTACAACACTTTTGGGTTGTAACATGTATATTTGGTGAGTTGCATTATGATGTGTTGAGTTACATTACGATGTTAAGTAGGAAGCATTATGTTGAAGTTGGGGTAACTCTCTATGGTTTGGTGAAATGTGTAATGCTTGTGTTATTGGATAACTTTTGATGATTCTAGATCCTACCATTTCTTTCACACTTGAAATATTCGTACTCAAACTTTCAATGTTGGCTTTCTTCACCTCTAGATTTAAAAGTGCTGATTGAATTGGTTATGCTAGATTTTAAACGGTTACAATGTTTATCTAATATATGTATGACTTATTTTATTACATTTTGATAGACCTCAAGGCAAGAATGGACAAATTTATACATTAAAAGTTCCCCACCCAAAAGTAGGCACAAAATAGTTTTTTTCCTTTGTTTGTTTGAATTTACAATTTAGAAGCATCAATATAGCTTTTTTGTGATCTAGGGGGTATTGATCAAAATAAATGATATGCACCCCTCCAATCCTCTTGAACTATTTACATTTCCCTTTGCACAAATCTTCATTCTAGAAACCACTTTTATTATTATTTATTTTCCTAAAACCATTTATTGTGGAACCAAGAAATATGGATATCTTGGTGAAGTTAATTATTAAACATCACAATTATAATATTTTTTTAAAAAGAATCTTCATTACAACAATAACCAAGTCTTATTCCACTAGGTGGGGAAAAAGGAATCTTCATTAATTTGAAAAATGATTACACAATGAAAGATTTTAAATATCCATCATGCATCATAGGTATCTAACTTGAGGCTACTCAAAAGTGTCTCTAAGTCTCCATATGCATCATTGACAAAGCACTTTAAATATCAGCAATATCTAAAAACTAGATTTAATCTAGTATGATCATTCTACCCTAAACAAACCCAAAAGTACATCAAACAATCACAATATACGGGGCACTGTCCTTAGGTTCAGCAAGCCTAACAATCATTTTTGAGTTCTAATCCCGAACCACACTCAATCAATTCCATCAACTAAGTCCGAGACAACTATCCA
>JBAMIE010000022.1:464787-476940 GCA_037177295.1 Kaempferia parviflora | reverse complement strand
CTATAGCAATCATTTCGTAAAGTGTGAGGTCTTTTGGGTAGAGCCCAAGAGCAAAGTCATGTGGGCTTAGGCCCAAAGTGGACAATATCATACCATTGTGGAGATATCTAAATTCTTTTGACCCAACAACCACTACTGAGAGTGATCGAACGGGCACGACAGGATGAGCTCCACTCCATATCACCACTCCCTCCCTCAGAGTGGCCGAATGGTCAACTGACTCAGCTCATATGATATACATGACGGAGCAATGGTTATTAGCATGCATAGTGAAATGATAAGCATGATGTAAATAATCATGATACCGTTATGGTCATCATCCATGTAACAACCCAATCATCATAGAACCTCAAATCCATGATCTACCAAGCAACACATAGGGTTCAAGGTAACACCTATCATACGCCCCATGTAATTACGCAACAACATAGGTTCAGTCAATTTGGTACCACCAAAAATACACAACCAACCCGTGTACCCATATAATATAAGTTTAATCAACTTATACTATCAATAGACCCATTAGTTATGCGTGCACACGTAACATTGATTTAATCGACCGATTCTTCTAGTAACCATACCAGACATATGTGCACAAATAACTTAAATATAGCCGAACCACACTCCAACAATCACTTGAATCTTTAGGTATGCCTGTGAGAGTCACCCAGGCGGGTGGGGTGGGTGTGTAGGGTAAAATTTATAAATCATCATAGCCTCTCCTATGGTACATATCATGCATGTGAAGACTTTACAGAGTAAAGATAATCAAAGTGAGACTGTATATGAAGTAAACAAATCATCTCTAGGGTCAAGCAGTATGTATCAAGCAAGATAACACATGGAAACTGATGTAAGGTAAAGTAACCTATCTCATTGAATAAAAACCATGCACTAAAATCAAATATCTTTAGAGGCCAAGGAAGAAGTACCCGCCTCAAAATGTAGATCGTGTCGGAGATAAATCACATGCCAGGATGTCGTCTCCAACAATCATAATGTAATTTAACTAATTACATATGTTACAAATAACTAAAACATAATCCGAAATAAGTAGCTATTCACAAAACATTAATTAACCTTGGTTAATCTTCTTTATTGATCAAATCGGATCTAACCCAACTCTAGTTTAATCCATTCAAGTGATTAGATTAAATTAGATCCTCAATCAACCTTTCAAGTGATCATAATTTAGCCAAGCTAAATCTATTTATATCTTTCATCCAAATTTCTTACCGATTCTCAACTTGGTTGCCATGTTACTGGAAATATGTCACCCTACCGATTACTTGGTTAGTAACCGATTCTCAACTTGGTTCTCAACATAATGATATGTGATTCCATCCAAATTTCTAACCGATTACTTGGTTAATAACTCAAAATCCACTAATCACTTCCTTTCCCAATTCTCAAACCAATTTAGTCATAGAGTTTAACCCATCTTACCCTTATGGTTAACATATGATTCCAATTAAATGAAACCTAACTCACCCTAATCCAATAATCAAACACCCCACATCTGATAATGAATCCCATGATCTTGATTATCATCAAATCATCAAATTCAGCCAATCACTAATTAATCAAAACCACAACAGGTTACAATTTCCAAATCTGATACAAATTCAACTCAGAAAATGAATTCAATTCTATATTAATCCATTGCAGAACTGAATTAAAATTCCCTTAACCAAAACTGAGTATACCATACCCCAAACCAACCTAGCACCATCATCGTATGATTAACAATCCCAATTTCAGAAATGAAATCAATCCTCTGTTCACTAATCAATACTTCCAATTTTAGAAATGGAATCGATCCAATGCAACAAAACAAAACAATGGATTCAATTCGGTATTAATCCAATTCTACACACATCTTACCCCAATCCAGATCTGCAACAGCTTGGCGATAAATTCCGGTGAAGCTGTAATGAGCTCTCCTCTTCGAATATGAAGAGGTGGCATCACTGAGGGTTGTCCTGGTCCATGAGGATGGCTACTGTGCTGCTGGCAGGACCCCCAGGCCACTGTGGTCACGAAGGTTTAGAGCTGCTCCGGCGATGAACCGAGGAAGAAGGGGAGTGATCAGGAATGGGCTCTGCTGATGGCATTGCTCGCGGCTGAAGAGGAGCCGACGGCGATGAAGGGGCAAAGAGTTCGGCTATTTTTAGGACCATGCCTTTTCTGCCAAGTAGTAAAACTATCACCCCTGGAAAAGAATGAATAGGATGGATTTTCATTCAAGGTTCTCTGTTGTTTAGATTTGATATTTGAGTCACAAAATTTGGTACACAGAATGCATTGGAGACATAATCACAGACCCTTCTGATTTGGATCAATCAGCTTGGAGTAAATGCATGTTTGATTTTGTGCTTTGTTATGATGCCATGTAGATCTCGTTTTATGCCAATATTAGATCAATTCAAACTTAGGACACGATTTGGAATCGTACCTAGGAACTATTTACTAGCTTGAAGTTAGATGTAATACGATATTTATTCCATCTTAGGTAGCATGATTTTGAAAAGTCAATCTATTTTTTGTTACATTAAGTTGGGATAGGCAGCAGACACATTATAGATAGTTTCCTCTTGCATTATGTCACATTGTTATTCGTCTCAAAGTCAAGTGACTTCCACATGGTCCACATTTTTTACCACAATCTCACTAATCATTTCTTAGTATCGATTTTGTATTTGAGATACTTGTTTCTTTGAATTGCAAATAGCAGAATAAGCCTCAGAACCATTGTCTTCCTTTGTGTGGTCTAGTCAATCAATTGCTTGCCTACCTAGCCTACTACCTATGGTTTGATTTTCATGACTCAGATCACATGGTAAATCAATATCTTTTGTTGAAGCTTAGGAGTTTTATTCTGATCTCAATGTACTTTAATCCAATGGTTATTTTCATTCTGGAAATGCTACTCCTGTAACTTCTTTACCATTATCTCTTAGCCTTTTCCTATTGAGCATTTCACTTGATCTCATTTCTGATGTTCAAGTTATTTCTCCTGTGTCAGTTTAGGCGATTAGTCAGATTGTTAACCTTGTTTGTTTTCAGTCTGTTGAATGCCTGACACAAAAAATTATATCCAAATTTAAGTTAACCTGTAACACTTTTTAAGTGCTTGTCTACTAATAACCTATTGCTACGAGATACTGCTGATACAAAGATGAGTGTTATGAATTGGATCTTGCTATAGAATTGATTGAGATTAACGCTCAACACCATATACCCACATTAGAAATTCTTCCCAATGGCATTGAATTTGGGCCACATTTGTACCAATTTTTCTTGGTCGAACTTTTCCCATTCTCCAGGAAGGTAGACTCTGAGAACAAATGTGATCACCTTGCAACATTTGTTTATTTTCCTTGACCAACAGTCAGATTTCAACTCTAGTAGATGAAGGGGCACCTATATTTTGGAGAAAGATGAAGTGGCAAAAGAATTTTTTCTTCTTTTTTTTTCCCTTTTTTGAAAAGGAGAGAGAATTATAAAATCAGGAAGGAATAAAGGAGAAATCTAAATGAAGAAGAATCCGCCACATGGTGCATTCACCAAACTCACTTGGTGAGACCAAACTTCAATTCATATTTCATATTGGTCTGCAACATCAAAACTTTATCCACTGATCCAAAACTTGACTGGAGACCAGATTTCAGACTGAAAATGCAGATTGTATTGATGATGCAATCTGATGATTACAGACCGACACAGTCAAAACTTTAGAAGTCACCAATTCATCCATCGGTGGTGCCTTCATTAATTCATCTTCGCTCCATTTGAATCTTGATGCCATCAAATGTTGCTTAAGACTAAGGAGCACAAAATGCATGTTTCTGGAATAAATTTGAACAGGCACATCTTCTGATTGCAGTGGTGCACAAAATGTCTCATTCATGAATAAATTTAAATTTGCATTCTGTGCCAATGGATCATTTACAGGATATGGAATATGCACCAGCTGATAACTGTTCGGTTTTGATGGTTGCTTTATTTCTATTTTTGAGAATCAGTGATTTTGTGATTCTGTTTAATGTTGAATTAATATTTCCCTTTAAAACTTAAGCAAAGACCGTAGGAATATAAAGTTGTTGGCATGTTAATATTTGTACTTTGATAAAGGTTTGCTAATAATTGCTAGGTCTGTAGATTCTTTTTGGAAGCAGTGTAGAGGAAACAGTATGGGTGGTTTTGGGTTTGCCCAAATGGTAGCAAGGAATGTCAATATTATGCATGCACGTCCTCCTGGTTAGGTTATGTATTGAAGTGACCCAGGTGCAGTACTTGAATGAAGTGCACTTAAGTGTGCGCCTTTTGAGAGATTAACGCGCATTTAATGCGTAATTTTCCTCACCTTATTGAAGTTTAAAAAAAAAATTAAAGCCCGGCTGATACCTTTAATTACCCTTTAAATTAATTAGGTTGTATTAACTTACATGCATGCGAGCCTTTAATTACCCTTTAAATTAATTAGGTTGTATTAACTTACATGCATGCGATACATTTTTCTTGCATGACTCTTCCTCTCCCTTAGAAAATGAAACATCAACCTCCCTTAGGGCACCTCCAATCGTTAGGCTCTAAATGAGTTTTTTTTTTGTATTTTCTAATATGTCACACCATAGACATAAAAACCTACTATTCTCCACAATAAAAAAAAAACTCCCTACAAACCTCAAACCTCATTGTTAATTAATTACTCGGCTCACTCACATGGTTAATTTTGAGAGAAAAAAGTAAGTTTAAATTTTTATTAATGCTCTTGAACTAAAAATTTCAAACCTCATGCCCCACAATGGTTCGAGCTTTTTTGTTTCAACACCTCTCCAAAAATTTTGCATTGCAGATGCTCTTAGTTCCTTGCAAACTTATTTCATGGCTTGACTCTTCCTCTCCCCTAAAAAATCAGCATCAACCTCCCCTCCCACTTAGGACATCTCCAATGGTTAGAATTCTAAATGAGCTTTTTTTACGACCCCAATATGCCGCAATGGTTAGAGTTCTAAATGAGCTTTTTTGTGATCCAATTCATAACATGCACTTGTATGACTCCATGCATATTACATCAATTTCAAGACAAAAGAGCAAGTTTTAGTTTTTACTATGGTCTTAAACTATAAACTTCAAACCTTACCTCTGTAATGGTTCAAGGCTTTTATTTATTTATTTATTTTATTTTACAAACCTCTCGTAAACCTTACGTTGGAGATGCCCTATTTCACTAATTTGATGTTGTATTTTGAAAATCAGTACTAGTGGTGATGTTCTTTGAAATACATAACTAAATGCAACACCACAGTGGTGGGTAGAAGGGGGTAAAATGGGAAACAAATACACCCTTTGAAAACAAATGCAGTGCCACAGTGAATTTTATATTCACATTATTGTTTAATAATTTGTAAAATATTAAAATTTTATTAGTAAAATATTTTGGTAGAAATTCCCTATATGATTGAATTGTAAAAATTTATACTCAAAGCGTCTTACTTTTGTAATGCATGTGCCTCAACCTTGCACCTAGCGGCTCAGGTCCCAAAGCGCCTATGTACTTTTGGGCGCCTCACGCCTTAATTAACTATGATGCAAATAGGGCAAAAATGATCGTATGAGGTAATTTATCTTCATTTGCTATTGTTTTTAAATTAACATTGTTTGCAGATCATTGATTAATTCATTGTTTCTCCTTGTGTCAGTGGTCGGGAGTTGTTTCTGTCATATTCAAATTTATTTGTTGATGATGATGAAGCATATGAAAAGTACAATAGAGAAGAGCGACCTGAATCCGACTGAACAAATGGTAATCTCATTTTAATTTTTCACTTTTTTTTTCAAGTTGTCAATTTTAGTATGTTGCTTGAAATATGTTTTTTTTTGACATTGTTTATTGGTTTTCTGCATAAGAGGACTCATCATATTCAAAAATAATAAATGAATAAAAGAAAAGAAAAAACTTGAAGGTGCAACTGCGTTTTCAGTTATATATGATGCCCAACTTATCTTTCAGGGGAAAAATTGGGTGGCAATGTAGCATAAAGGTAGTTTTTAGAAAAATGCAAATGGATTATGCTAAAAAAAACTATTCTTTTCTATCTTAGACTCTTCCTTCACAAAATATTTTTGAGGAAATTTGCTTATATTGTGTTCATCAACATAAGTAGACAGAAACGTGGTGTTTGGATGTTTATATAAAAGGTCCAGTGTCAGAACACTGATCGAGTTTGACCCTAAATGTGAGCTAAGCTTACAAACTATCCCAATATGTCTTTCCTCATATTTGAGTTTCAGCTTCCAGACCAATTTTGTAAACACCTCCTCTTGCACCATTTGTATGGTTGCAGCCTTTAGTTGTCATTAATTTGGTTTAGTTGCAGGAACCTAAGATGGATGCACAAACTTCTTCAGCCTCTGCCAACCATGCTAAAGCAGCAGTTGATGACAATGACGATGTCATGATGACGATGAGCTGGATATTGATGAGTTAACCGAGCTTGAAGCAAGCTTATCAAGAACATCTATACAGATACGTGAGCCAGGCACCAGGGCATAATTGCAACTTGCTGTAATTGAGAATTCGTGCGATAGCTTTCTCCTAATCAACTTCCTTAAGCTTGTCAATTCTCATTGAAGACTGTATTGCTATAGCGAAGATGCTAGTTTTGATGCAGTAATCTTTTTTCGCAAGGTATTGACACTGAACAAGGGATCAAAGTGAACTTTGTATATTTATTTTTTCTGTTAATTTCTCCATTTGGGAATTCATGATCGGTACATTAAAGATGATTATGGTGGCAAAAGGTGATTTGTTCGTCTCTAATATCTTTGTCAGTCCGTCTTCAGATCAATACGGAAAAGATAAATTATAAGTGACTACTAATCTTGGATGGAATAATGCATAGGAAGAGATAGATACCTGATTATTAGTCGGGATTGAATCTCAGATCTCATTAGTTTTGTGAAGCATTTAAATTTATTATTTTTTTAAAATAAAACTCTCACCTGGTGCGTGCATGCACACACACACCAGTGAGAATTATATATATAACTTTTGAACACGTTCAATTCATTGCACATGTTCAATGTGAAATTAACACTATCATATATTGATTTTAACACCAATAATGTGTTACAATATGGAAGCTCTAGAAGCTATAGTTAACACATCTTATTGATGTTCTAAAGTATGAAATATAAAAAAAATGAGATATAAAAAATTATGAAATATGTAAAAACTCATAGTGATCTCCGGTAGTAGATCTTGATGTTCGCTTGTCATCGAAAGAACGATTACGAACTAATCAAAAAGCTCTTCAAGATTCACAAACCAGATCTCTCTTTTGTGGATGGATAAACCAACCTTGAATGTTCTTCTTCTCCGCAAGACACACAGTTTCTGCAGAATTTCGACAACACTTCCATTGTGCTACGATCTCCTCCGCATACACAACGTAATAACTTTTTCCCGATGCTTTCCTTATTGTCATGCATCAATTGCCTTGGACGCTCTTTTATAGAGGAAGATGACTCTTCCTCTACTTTCATTAATGGAGGTACATGAAAGATTTCCTCGTAAAGGAAGGAGGAAGATGAGGGAGAAAAGACACCTTTCATCTTCGTAATTCCTACACATCTACTATGCATCTTCTATCGAAGCAACATGCACTTACTTTCTTTTGGTTATTCCGGTCGTTGTGAGCACTCGGAAACATCTTTAAGCATAAAAGTTCATACATTTTGATAAATTAATCATCAACATATTATATTTTATTTAGGGGTGTAAAATTTCGGTATAAAATTTATTTGAGAAATTAGTAGTATTGTAGACTCGACAAGGATATGCTCAATGCCATAGAAATAGTTTAGAATAAAAACTTGATTCAAGATGGCTAATCACCAACAACAAATCTCTCCTCAAATGATATAAAAATGAATAAATAAATAATTCAATTGTCTTCTCTTAACGGGCTTAGTTCACTTGTAAGCTGTACACCCAGTTCGATTGGATCAAGTTGTAACAAAAATAATGAAGACTCGTATGTTCATCTTCCCTATCTTGTCTCTGTCGAGTTTAAATCCTCTGTCCCAAACTCTTCATGTCCCCATATCTCGTTATCGATCGGACGGACCAGATTATATCTAAAGAGATGCCGTGCACGTCACGAGGATGTTGAACATATCTCGAGGATGCCACGTCCATCCGATCGACAATGGAACATGGGAACATAAAGAGTTTGAGACAGAGGATTTAATTTAGTCTCTGTCTCCTTGCTCATCTAACCTCCAGAACCCACTCAAAGTCTCGAGCACTTGTGTGCGATGGTAGGACTTTTAACTAGCTAGACAGTGTCGAAACCCCCCTCTGTAGTAACCATTCATATCCTGACGATACTAATCCATTGGACCACTCAAACGATGCTTCCTCAACAAGAACTGGTTGCCAATCTCACCTCTGAAGTTGCACTCGTGTCTCGCCGAAGCTAGACCGTGCTGCCAACTTAATAAAGTGTTGCAGAAGTTAGAACATAAAGAAGGTTAATTAGCAGAAACCTTAGAAATAGACAGATCAAGACGACACATGGATCTCCATTCCTTGGATTTTCAGATGTCAACATAACAACAAAAGTTAAGACCATGCATTACCAATCTGCCAATAAGATTTTGTTTTGTTTTCTAATTGCTGAATAAATAGGGCATTTATATCCTTACATTGCAAGTATATATATAGCATGTACATAGTATGACACTGGTACCTTGCTTGAAGGATCAGATCCTAAACCTTCACCAATAGTCTTTGCACGAGCAGCTTCCTTTATTAAAATGATGATTGCTCGCTAGGAGGGGAGACAAACTTATTAAACCAGAAGCAACAGCGAGTTTCTTGATGTGGGTGTGTGCTGTGGGGTCTTTCTGATCTTGCTCTGAATCATGTAATAAATAATATTTATGTTGCATGTAGCCTATTCCAGCAGCCCTGTTGTTCAAGTCTTCCAAGAATTTATAGATTGTATCTGCTTGTTCATGCAACTTATCTCCAACAAAGAATGGGTGAACTTTATTCTTTACTTCGATTCAACTACGTCCAGGCACTTTTTTAACGCCTTTAATTAGCTTTCATTAACTGCCTCACCTCATCCCTACAATCCCATTTACTTGCCACTGCGTGTATATATGTTTGACAGGAGAACATAGCTGGCTGAATCATCTGGCTCTAACTCCAGAAGATGCTTAGCTGCAACTTCTCCAATTTCCAAGTTCTTGTGGACTGTACAAGCACTAAGTAAGGTTCTCCATACCATAGCATCTGGGGCAATTGGCATCTCCTCAACGAACTCTTTAGCACGGACGAGTTGTCCACTGCGTCCCAGAATATCCACAATACAAGCATAATGATCTGGCCTTGGAAGTAGACAATGCTCTTCCTTCATTGACCTGAAGTAGTCAAGCCCTTGATCTACTAAACCTATATGACTACAAGCAGCTAAAATGCCTATGTAAGTAACATGATTTGGTCTAAGTTTTTCTTGCTTCATTTGCTCAAAAAGTTTTAGTGCATCATGGCCATGCCCATGTTGGGAATAGCCTGTAATCATTGCATTCCATGAAATCTCATTCCTCTCAGGCATTATAAAGAACTCGGTTTTTGCATCTTCAATCAAACCGCATTTAGCATAAAGCGAAATTAATGCATTACCAGCCTCTATTTCACAGTCATAACCAGTTTTTATAATTCTAGCATGGATTTGCTTACCTTGTTTGATCTCAGCCATGTTGGCAGAAGCACTCAGTGCAGACCCAAATGTAAACATGTTTGCCCTAACACCATTCTTGTCCATTTTCTCAAACACCTTTAGAGCCTCCTCCCAGCTTCCACTCTGTGCAAATCCTGATATCAATCCATTCCAGGAAATCTCATCTTTAATCATAACACTGTTAAACACAGAATAGGCTTCCTTTGTCCTACCACATCGGGCATATAAGTTGATGAGTGAATTTCCAATTGAAATATCTGTTGTATAACCACTGAGACAAGCCTGTGCATGAATCTGCAATCCCTGTTTAATGGCTTTGATTCCAGCACATGAACTAATAGCACTAGCTAAGCCAATGTTATCCGCTTTTATGCCATGCAATTGCATTTCCACAAATGTTCGAAGAGCTTCTAGGCAAAAATCATGTTGTGCATAGCCAGCAATCATGGCAGTCCAAGAGACAACATCTTTCTCGTCGAGTCTTTCAAGAATATCCCTAGCCATCTCAAAGTGTCGACATTTGGAATACATATCTATGAGTACACTACTGACATAAACATTAAGCTCAAATCCCGTCTTGATGGTCAACGTATGAATTTGTTCTCCGAGTTCAAGATCACCAACATAAGTGCAAGTTCTTAGTATGCTGGGATATGTATATTGATTAGGCTGCATGCCCTCACTTTGCATCTGGTAGAACATATCAAAAGATTTTCTTAAATCACCCATCTGACCATAAGCAACGAGCATTACATTCCACAAGACAACATTCCCTCTATCAGTTGAATTGAAAAACTCACGGGCAGTTTCTATGTCAGCACATTTAACATAGAGATCGAGAATGGAACCCTCGATTATATATTCTGAAGCCAATCCAGCTTTAAGCACATAAGAATGGAGCTGCTTTCCTCTCTGAACATCTCCAGCAGAGCTGCAAGCCGTTAGAAGAGCAGCAATTGTGATAGAGTCAGGTCTGAATCTTGCCCGTTGCATAAGTTCAAAAATACGAAAAGGAGTTTCCCTCTTCCCATTTTGTGCATATCCAGAAATCAGTGTGTTGTATGTGACTCTATCACGACATTGCATCTCATTGAATATTTGTTCTGCCAATACCAGACTTCCGCACCGTGAATACAATGTAACAAGAGCATTGCCCACGACAGTTTCAGAGGAGAACCCTAGTTTAACCACTTGGGCATGGATCAACTCCCCATGCTCAAAGAGATCAGTCTTTGTGCAAGCACTGAGGACACTGGAGAGAACATAGGGGGTAGGAACAATTCCATAAAGGTGCATCTCCCTAAAAAGATGAAGAGCTTCTCCTCCTAACCCATTTTGTGAAAGACAAGACACCATGGCCACCCATGAAATGCTATCTTTGAGCATTAAGTCCTCAAATACAGACCTTGCAGAATCTACATAGCCACTTTTCGAATACAGATCAATCAACGGATTGCCAACAATAGAATCACGAACAAAACCATACCTTATTGTCTTCGCATGAATTTGTTGCCCAAGGAACCAATAATTATTATTTCCACAACATGCTCGCAAGGCGCTAGCAATGACAACGGACTGAGGATCACCACAGTTTCTCATTATTTGCATAAACCAGCTTAAAACTTTGTCATGCTCTTTTCTCTGAAGTAGCCCCGCAATCTTGTGGTTAGATAAAGTTCTGTGAGGCATATCATCAAGCGAATTGATTGTGCCGTCACTGAATGCCAAATATGAATCAACATGACAATTTTGCGGAGTGCCAACAAAAGGGCATAGCTTCTTCAAATTCTTAGTATGTGTCACTCTATCATCCACTAAAGAACCAACATTAGGTATACAATCGAGCAGAGAAGCACGTGAACTACGACCAACACGAACACCAACGTCCACTTCATTAAGAAGTGTAAAGGCGTCTCTTTTTGACATTGTCTCGGTTGTATGGCCTTCCACTTCTCCTTCAGTCGATTCATCCTGAGCGTGGCAAGCTTCATAGCGGCTGCTGACTTTTCTGACAAAAAGAAGAGACTTTGCAACGAGAAAAAAAAGTCATGACTAGAAATACAGACATATGAAAGCCATAATTCGCCAAAAGAGGGATCGGAATGGAGTGTCACCTTAAAGATGCTATTTTTCGAGGAGGAAAAGATCGAGGAGGAAGATATGGGGCGTAGTGAAAATGGCACCCCCAGCATAAGCCTCGATGAGGTTTGAAATGCATGAGTCTCTACCTAGAGATAGCCCGAGTTAGTGAAGTTTGCTATTACTGAAACTAGGCATATATGGAATGGGACGTACAAGGGGAGTTCGCTTCTTTTCCAATTCCTAGCCGGACGGACGACGAAGGGCGGCGACGAAAGGGTGGAAGGCGGAGGACGGAGGTGGGCGATGGGAGCAA
>JBAMIE010000022.1:446873-464687 GCA_037177295.1 Kaempferia parviflora | reverse complement strand
TGTTTGCATAATCATACTTATCCCACTTGCAACTTTGTGCTAATTATGCTTTTAGAAGAGAGCCAAGTTAGGTGTCCTGCATTAATTGGAAATACGGATATGATGGATAGTTAGCCATAGTTTATGGTTTAATTCTTATTTTAGTATTAATGTGAAGTTAATAATTGACTATTGTATTGTACATTGCACTACCATATATGTCAACTTTGTCCTACTTTTTCCCCTTTACGTCTGTATTATAATTGTTTCTTACTTTAACTTTCACGGCTATGGCAACGTCTCTTATATCAGTCATTATTTTGGCAAATATGTTTTTTTTTTCAATCATACAGA
This sequence comes from Kaempferia parviflora, assembly GCA_037177295.1. Lineage (NCBI taxonomy): Eukaryota > Viridiplantae > Streptophyta > Magnoliopsida > Zingiberales > Zingiberaceae > Kaempferia > Kaempferia parviflora. The sequence goes on along the minus strand of JBAMIE010000022.1, from coordinate 464,354 downwards.
AGGAAAGTTAGTAAAAAAATGGTGAATGAAGCTTTCCTGCATGTACCAAATAGCAGAGGTCAGTTAATTCTTACTTGTGACTTCATTGGTGTGTGTTTGATATTCAAATGAAACTACAAGTTATCTTAATAACTTATCTTCGAGTTATTTTTTGATTTTCAGGTAACAGAAATATTGATCATGTATTGTAATTCAAAGGATGAAAATGAATGAAGTCAAATTTTCATGAACGAGCATGGTTTGTGTCCTTTTGCCTTAGTTTTCCATGTTCCTGGATTTTCTGTTGGCAATTTCTTTTCCCTAATCAAGTGGTTGACGGAGTCATTCATCTTTACCCTCCATTTCCATGTGGTCAATTCCATTTTCATGTGGTTAATCAGGTAAATCAAATTCGAGAGTCACTGAAGATAATGGCGGATATTAACACTGCTTTTAACTTACCACGGGTAATATATTATTAAGTTTCCATGACCTATCACTGGCACAACTGTTTTTCTATAAATAGTTCCGAATCCAAGTTTACACTTTGCTTTGCCGTGTCAACATAATTCTTCACTTTTACATGAATAGCATGCGCATTGCACTTGATTTTGTTATGGATTAATGTGAAGTTTTATTGCAACCACCTAATTGTTTGACTTGGTCTTGCTGTTGTTGACATATTAAACAATAAAAGTAACCTCTCTCAGATGTGTTTAAATCTGTGTTCATCAGAGTGGCCAGTCACATGAGGATTGACAATACCAATTAGGAATAACTTTACCAAGTAGGTAAAAACTTCTAGGATTTCTTGATAAGGACCAACAATCAAATAAGCACGCCTAATTTCATCCCTTTTCTCATGCAGATAACTCCATATGGATTTACGTAAATCATGATCCCGTTGAATAGCAATATGCTAATATCATAATCTTTATCAATCTTTCAAAACTTAGTCGAAGAAGGTTCTATAGTTGAAACTTTATTTTCAAAAATTGAGAACCTAGGATTGAACTATCTTCTGAACACCTTTTAATCAAGTTTTCATACGCATAATGAACTTATATGAAAAATATTGATAAGTAATCAATTTGTATAGGAAATATCACATATATGATAAACAATTACATAGATAAAATATGAAAACTTACTGAGCTTATCAAAAATCAAAGATGGAAAGCTGTATTGAAATTGCAACTCCAAGAAGTTAAGAAATAGAGATAGGAAATTTGATTTTGGGCTTTCAGCTTCTATTTTATTTGAAGGGTTGCATTAAAAAATTGAGGGGGCTGATTGCATTAAGCTGTTTTGTGAAAATAAAAGTATTTGAACACTTGTATATAAAATTATATTTTAGTACAATATGAATATACTGGAAGAAGCAAAATTCCATAATTAAAAAATATATATTTTTTAACTCAATTATATTAATTTGTTAACCCATTGGATGAAGCAAAATTACTCCAACCAATAATTTTGATCAAAATTATCTTAAATTTTTATTTTTAATTCTATATTCTTAAATAATTTAGTCAAACTCACAATTTATAATATTTCTATATTACTTTACACTCGAATATATATTTTTTAAATTAATATGCACTTTGACAAGTTTAATTTTTCTTATCAGCCGCTAATAAATTTTAGTGACTTTAAAGGAAATTTAGGGAGATATTTAATTTTGGTAATAAATGAAAAAGGGATGTTCTAAAAAAAAACAGTGTTTTTTATCATTAATTTTTAACTAGTGTTTTCTTTTTGGAAAAAGAAAAGAGCTTTTAATTTTGGGCAAAAGTCAAAGGGTCCCTTTTTTTTGAATCATCAAGAGGGCATCTCATGGTGATTTTTTTTTTATCAAAAAGGCACCTCACCTTGGTAAAATGACACAACTGTTCTCTACTATACAATAGCAGTTTTTTTGCAATATTATCTTTTGTATTTTTTTCCGTCTAAAGCCCACGAGGAGATCGCCCGACTTCACGAGTTGTAGAAAACGGGAGGAGACGGGCGATTTGGAGAAATATCAAAACTAGTGCATGTTTTAGATCTAAATTCTGCAACGAATACTTTATTCATCCGGGGACAAATCTAGGATTCATCACCGAATTCAGGGACGAATACTTGATTCGTCCTTGAATTTACTAAATGCCGACTTGCCCCCTTTTCCAATGAATCCATGATTCTTACCTAATTTCAGCGACGAATCTTGAATTCGCCCTGGATTCGTCCCTAAATCATCTAAATTCTGCAAGGAATACCTGATTCGTCCTTGAATTTACTAAATGCCGACTTGCCCCCTTTCATGTGTCCAACGAATCCACGATTCGTTCCTGATTTAAGTGAGGAATCCACGATTTGTCCCTGATTTAAGTGAAGAATCCTGGATTCATCCCTAAATCAACAATGAATCTAGGATTCATCCCGAATTCAGCTACAAATATTTATTCGTCACTGAATTTACTAAATCGGCACCCGTCCACATCTTATGTGTCCAACGAATCCATAATTTGTCAAAATTCGTCCTTAATTTAGCGATGAAAATGAAATTCGTCCCAAATTTGCGACAAACATCATATTTGTTGCACATCAGATAAATTTGGGCTGATTTGCAACGAATTATTTTCGTCGCTAAAATTCGTCCCTAAATCAGATTTTTTTTTTTTTTTTTTTTGGTAGTGTTCTACTTCGTGTAGCATCTTCCGTGGTTTTTTGCGGATGGATTCACTCCCTTGGAGGAGGCCAAAGAGCAAGAGAAACGAGTATCGCTTCGATGTTAATTGACAGATCTGATTTTCTTCCCTTTTTCGTTGGAAGCGGTAATGGGTGTCCTTTGTCGCCAAAAAAAAAAAAAAAATTGATCTTGGATGAAAGTTTGTCTGCCCAGATCTGTAGATGGAATTTATTGGTAGAAAATTGGTGGTCTTTGGTTGTTTTCCTTTAAATATGTCGTTTGTGGTAAAATTTTTGTTTTTTGTGTCTTCTTAATTGGATTAGACGACATGGTTTCTGATAAGATTTTCCTTCAATAGAATTTGAATTTCATGGAAATCTACGTGGCTATATTATCTACAATTGTAAATTGTTAAAATTTGAAAGGCATTAGAATATGCCATTTTTAATTGCTGATTGAAACCATTGTTGTTAGTATCTTTTTACTTCTCAGAGACTTCAATCTGGCTTTTTACATTCTACTATGACACTTTAGTCTTGATGTGTAATGGCATTTCCTTCTTGATGATCCATTTTTGGTTATTGTTGCTCTTGACATGTCATTTGCATTTTTAATTGGATAGTAGGCTTTTATTTTTCATTAGCTGTTTTTATTTTAAGCCGACCCCACCTAGTGGGATAAGGCTTGGTTGTTGTTGGTTGTTGTAGCTGTTTTTATTTTAAACTGACCCATGAAAAGTTCATAAACAGAGTGAATACATGATGTATTTTGCTGAAGAACTTTTTCTATGGTCGAAATCAACAATTTAAGATAACAAAGGAAATTGTTTTCTTTTTATTCACACACTCAATTTAGTTGACCATTCTACTTCTGAATTAATTTAAGTTCTTCTCTGTTAAAGTCATTCTGCTTAGGACTTCGTTTGAGGAGGTAGTCTAAACATCAACTATTTGTCCAGGGAAAATGTATTTTCTTCCGCATGTGAATTATGTTCACTAATGTTCTAGGCACACTTGTTTCTATGAACTAACTTGCACTACATTTTTTTTGCACGTGTTGTTAAACTGAATTAAATGTATGAGCAGTTTGATATGCCCTTTATGGAAGTCGAAAGAAAGAAGAAAATTTTGTTTAGCAAGATATTAACATGTTGATATAAAAAAACAGTAGTTAAGTTTAATTAGTTAGGATTTAAAGTAGCGAGGATAGAATGAGACCAAACCAAAATGGAATTGACCACATTTGTTTTACTAGTACCAATGCTAACAAGACTACTTGCATAAACCTTGATGTCACGTAAGATTCTCTTTTGAAATATACTCATAAAATTGATAAGAGTAGCTGTATTAGAATCAGATATTCATCAATTTATTTTAGCCGTGTATACCTCTTTCTTGACGTAGGTGCGTGAGATGTTTTATCATGCTTTCAGCGGAAATATTCATCATGCTTTTCCTCTTGATGAATTAAGATCCTTAAGTTGCAAAGGAGAAGACTCGCTTGGTTGTAATGCCTGAACTCTTGTAAGGGATATTTATTTCCCACATTATTTGCTCTATAATCAATTTTGAAATCAATTTCTAATGTTTGTTGTTATATTTGAGTAGATAGACTCCTTGGATACCTTGGCATTACCGGGGGATAGTGGAAGATTTGGTGAAGCTGTTGTATGGGTCTCGAAAATTGTTCAACTTTGAAATTGTAATCGTCAGTTCCCTTCTCTAACTCTCAATCTTGTGTTTATAAAATATAGCTAGCATAGATGTTGAATCTCTAAAAATTACTGCAATTATGCAGAAAAAACAGTTTCAGCTTTTGAGACCACAATTAGAATTTTCGAGGGCTTGCTCTCCTCATATTATTGCCAATGACTACACTACGGTATGTGATTCATTGCCCAAAGTATAGTTGGACATGAGCCTTTGTACGTCGCTGATCGGTATTGCATTTTGTCAGTACTAGCTAGTATATTTCTCTTTGGTGTTTCTAAAGAAAAAAACATTAATTATTATTCTAAATATCATTTTGCACGGTGCCTATTTGGACCTAAGATCGCTTCTTGGTAAAATGTTCTAATTAGTTTTATTTTTTTAAACTTAAGTTTGCTAGGTTATGCTGCTTTATGCGTGATATCTTTGACATTTGTTTGTTCACATTGATAACTTATTTTCTGTTTTGAAAGTGCAAGAAGGTGTTAACTGAACCAAAACGTTTCTTCTTGGTAGGTACTTTTGTGCATAAAACTTAACTACTAGATTCATACGTATTTAGGAAGTTTGTTGATGCTGGAAGTTAATTATCAGCATCGAGATAGTTGTATGAATAATTGATAGACAATCACTTGTTCTTGACAATATTTAGGCAAGATTATTAGCTACCATCACATATTATATGTGAACTTAGAATTAGAAGATAGGAATCACATTAATAGGAAGTGAATGTTGGTTGATGTTGAAAAGTTCACAAGAGTCAAGGACTCTTAGATTTAGTTCATAAGAGTCAAGTTCATAAGAGCCATCGCTCTCGGGGTGGGTTTATTCAGTTATTCTCTCTGATATGATTTGTTTCATAAAAAATTTGGACAATGAGTTCTAGATAAAAACAAGTTCATAAGACTAGCAGAAAGTATATTTTCTAGGTTAGAGTTCCACTATGCACCATACTATGAAAATTTCTCCATATTTCTTGTGCATTTGATTCAGCAAACTTTATTGCAAAATGTCAAATAGGAACTCGTAAAGAAGATATCTCACAGGGTATGAAGATTCAATCCTATGATGATCAATTACTTCATTTGTCTGTGAACAAAATATTTTTCAGACCTCAAACATCAAATAGTGGACCAACCTAGGTTGCCACTTAAATGAGTAAAGCACCACAAATTCCAATGTTAGAGTACCACCTTTTGCTCTTGATGTTATCCGTAACCAGAAAACAAGAAAACATATCATTGAATAGCCTAAGCTTCAAAATTTGCAGAATTGCCAAATTATAACCATATTATAACTAAGCTCCAAACTAAAAAAAAAGTTGTAAACTCAACAATTCATAATCTTCAGGATGAGTTAAATGGAAGTAAACAAAATTTTTAACTATTATACTCATCTATTACTAGGTCAATATACAACCATGAATTTTTAACAAACAATATCAGGAGATTTTGGAAAGGCATGAACTAAATGTTCTAACTGAGTCAGAAACAAGCAAATAAGTAAATCTACGAGGTTTGGCTATAGGAAAGAGTATTGTCACCAGGAAGGCTTAACGAGAATAAAATATTCAAATGAAGTTTTTTTTGGCCTCACTCTACCCCTTAGATATTTTATTTGATTGATTCTTACACTATCATCCTTTATTTTACCATCTCTTCGAGCTACACCTATTTGGCTTCACATATTAATTTTCTTGTTGTATCCTTTATTACAACAGCTGAAGTTTTTTTTTTTTTTGGCCTCCCTCTACCCCTTAGATATTCTATTCAATTGATTCTTACCCTATCATCCTTTATTTTACCATCTCTTCGAGCTACACCTATTTGGTTTTAAATATTAATTTTCTTGTCTCCTTTCTAGCAATGTCATGAATTCATTTAACATTATCATCTCTACCTCCTTTTTGCTTTCCCCCCAAGTGTTCCTTCCCAACGACCAAACCAATTCATAATGTAAGACAAGTTGTACCCTAGTCTTAGTAACGCCAATTCACTGCATAATTATACACTCCTTAGAAAATTTAGTTTAAGATGCACCTATTTTCTCAGGATGAGTTTCATACTGTGATAACAATTTTGCCTCTTTACCATCATTACCTTTTGTAGAAAACATGTTAATGCATAAAACATGACACCTTGTTCTTTGCTAGAAAATTAGGTAATCTTCCCTTCTTAGATGATCACATATGAATATGGAATACTAGATAAACAGTGAACTCTCAAATAAAAAGCAAAGCTCGTTTGGAGCCCAGATCCAACTCTTACATATAGGAAATTTTGATTTTATTTGATACTTTGTTTGGTCGCGGGATACTGTATTCTCCATCACCTTCTTACATTATCACTGTAGCAAATGATAATGTCCTCATGTTGAAAATTTAATTAATTAGGTTTTATAAGTTTAAAATCTCAATAACAATAAGGCAAGATGGTTTGTTCTGACATTATCACTAAACACATATCTAAAACTAATTTTGTAGAATGTGAATCACCTTCATGTGTAGAATATGAAAGCAAAATGTTTTTGAAGTAATCAAAAGCTAGCAAGTTGCTATACGATCAAAACTTGATCAAGCATTTAAGAAAAAAATAATGGGTATTGAATATCTATGTACGATAAAGAAATTGTCGCTTATCACGACATAGATGCACCATGGAGATGCCTTTACAGTTTAGATGAGTTAACCAAATACTAACCTATGCAAGTAAACAATTAATGGAGGTGACTAAATCCCAACACAGAACTTGATCAATCAGTCCAAGTATTTCCAGAGATCCTTTGTGCCCAAGTATTTGTAAAGATTGGGTTCCACTGAGTCTTTCTTTAGAAATTCTCTATGTATCGAATCTTCTATCCGCCTTTTTATTGCTTTTAAGTTGGCTACAGAAGTATCCAATCAGAGTTTGTATGTGGTCTTCCCCTATTATTTAACAAAAAAAGTACCTTGAATACTCGCTTAAGCTCTTTGACACATTCAATAATCAACTAATCCTAATCCTAATCCTAATCCAACACTTTTTATCCTCAATAACATATCCTCTATCATTTTCCACGTTCGATTAATAGAGGTGACTAAGGTCCCAACAGAGAACTCGATCAATTAGGCCAAGTATTTCCGAAGATCCTCGATGCCATGTATTTGTAAAGATTGGGTTCCTGAGTTTTCTCTAGAATTCTCTATTTATCAAATCCTCTATCCGCCTTTTTATTGCTTTTAAGTTGGACTGCAGAAGTATCCAATCAGAGTTTGTATGTGGTTTTCCCTTATTATTTAACAAAAAAAGTAGTTGAATACTTGCTTAAGCTCTTTAACACATTCAATAATCAACTGATCCTGATCCAACACTTTATATCTTTTTATAATCCGAACTAGGTTGGCCTCAATAACATATCTTCTATCATTTTCCACGTTCGATATTTTCTTCTCATCGACCATTGGCCGTGGAAGAGTGATCTGTAATAATTCATTGGATAAATATGAAAACACCGTAAAAAAGATATCAACAACTTACTTCCTTGCTTTAAAGCATACCTTGAGGTTTCTCACTTTGTTGGTGAAATTTGAATTGACCTCAAAGGCGTCATTTGAGGAAATGACATTCTTGTTTTGCTCTTTACTAAGAATTTTATACTTCGAGCAAGAAAGGAAGTGAACAATCCGTCTACATCATCATTAGTTAAGTCGAGTTGAGACTGTATATTTTTGTAGCTTAATCTCTCTGAGTTATTAAAGAGTAGCACGGCTACAAGCCGTGAACAACTCATAAGAATTCTATCAATTGTCATACATCTTTTATTTTACAGAGAAAAGGGGAGAAGGAAGGTTCAATGGATACATATGTTGTCACAAGGAGCTCTATGATTGTAGAGTTGAAGTCGGCATTTATGGTGCGGGTTCCCAAAAAAAAATATATCCATAAGAGTTTCCTTTTTCCGTTTGTGTCTTATAGAACTCTGTGAAAACTTCTACACATCTAGCCTAAAAGTAGTATTCTAATTTAGGTTCCTAATGTTTTTAGTAAATACAGCCCTTGATTCAATTTCTACATAATAATCACCTAAATCTGTCTTAATTTAGCATAGAACTCTCATCCAATTTCATATTAAAGTTGGTAGGAAATGGGAGAATGATTAGATCAATCTAAAAGATTCTGTTTATTAAAGAAAATTATAGTTCCTCTATATCCTTATTATACAAAGGCCATGTAATATAGCTAAATAATATTAAAAAAAGGAAGTGATATGAAGTTTTATTAAATGAGTGTGTTAGACAATCATTAAAAAATTGTAGTTTGCAGTACTATATAGCCCATTTCAAAAGAAAATGAATTTCCTAACTACTAACCATCTCAGAAGGAATCTATATCTTGGCTAAAATGTCAATGTCAAAATAGTAACTGTTAGATCTAACCCTAAATTTGCCTGTGGATTTGTTTGAAGATATTGCTTAAAATGAGCTTGCTTTTCTCTACTGAGGGTTTGATCAGTTATATGAAAAATGAACCAAAGACATTAACCCATTACTTCATATATGAAGGAACATATGAAATAAAAATATACACACCATTCCCTCCATCTCTGATGTAAAAATTTCAGCATTTTGTATTTTAGTTTTGTTAAAAAACATCTTTCATGTTCTTCATTAGCACTTTTTTCAATAACATCTCATAGCGAGCTTTTTCCTGCATACACATATGTTGAATTTATAGCTCATACATATCATAAATAACATAAGATATAGTAATAACGACCAATAGATAAGTGGAACGATTTCTGCCTACAAAACTTGGCAAATAAATCTTTGTCTTTGATATAAACAAGTAAACCGGTAACCTAAAAATATAGAAGATTAGTTCAATCAAGGTCAAGGCCAGAATATAAAAATTGACAACAAAGTGACAAAATGAGAAGTAAGAAGACAAAAAGGAATGTAAATTTACATTAATAAACAAGTAGGGAGTTCACTTTTTCAAGTGCCTTGGGAATTGATTCATCTTTTACTTCCTCACTTCCACTTTTATTAAGAGGTAGCCTGTAACTTAGAGTTGAGCTACCTGCAACGCTCTCATTGTAGAAACACTCAAAAGCCTTCTCAATTGATGGACAGGTAAAGCTTTAATATGGAAGAAGAAAAATAATAGGCAAGTATCATAACACATTAACATAGTCAAATCTCATAGAAAAGGGTCGAATTTTGGAAACAAACATTCACAACATCCAAGCCCTTGTCTTGCAATTCCATAATATTCTTAACAAAAATCTGAAAACACGGAAGCAACGAGTAAGATTACACGACACAACAATCAAATAGAGAACCATGAAAGTCATACTAAGGTTCTCAAACACTACCTATTATCTGACTGAAAATTCCAATTAAAAACAACAAAAGAAAAATATTTATCCAAAATGAACTTTTAAAAGAAAGAGAGACCAACACACACATATATAAAATAAAATCAAAAAAATCTTAGATCTAGTTTGACGAACAAACCATATGAGCAAAAAAATTGATCAAAGTTGACAACTGAACTGGAGAATCAAAAAAGATTATAAAAGAAAAATTAACCTAACAACTTGAGTGATCAAAGAGTGCTGACAAGTGAATAGAAATATTATCTAAGGGGATAATGGATATTGGATACTTTCCTTCTTGTTTGTTGTATCTGCTTGATTAACTAATGTTGTACCCTCATCAATCAAATGTTGTGCAAAATGATAGTTCAGAAATATATTGACAACTAGAAACTAAATTGTTCAAGTTAATTTTGTGGTAAGAAATTAATAATGTTGCGACTATTAACATTATGATCTCATATATTTGAGAGAGATCGAGGTCATTTTCCATCTTGTTAAAAAGTGTATACATTAGTGAGAGAGCATTCACCTGAGTGCCAATTAGACATAAGGATGTTATAACATGATTAAATGTCACAGAGAAAAATTCATCAACTAAGAAAAAGTACATTGTTATCATGAAGTAAGATACGACAACCAAAATCTTTCTTTTCCAAAAGTTGTCTTGAATGCACAACTTGCTCCTTCGACAAGTAATGAAAATTATCAATCATAAAAAATAAGAACTAAAAGTAATTTATATTAGTATCATTTCTATCTCATTGAATCTTGTGATAGAACCTAATATACCTCTACCACTTTTAGTTCACCAGAACATGCAAGTAATGAGCGACCCTATCCGTCTCCCTCTTTATGCATTTCTCAACCTGATAAAAAAAATAAGGATCTAGCATTGAATTGGAGAAATAAATGTTCATGAAGATATGTAGAGGAAGTACCTCTAACATGTAATTTGTGCGCATTGACTTTTGTGTCTTTAAGCATTTTCACTTCGAAATCATTTTCATAATAACCCATCTTACCCGACCCAATTTCAATAAAAATGTCAATAACATTCTTCAGTAAAGCCCTATTAATTCACTCACCTTGACGCTCTTGATCAATCTATTTGAAAAACCCGGATTAATAAAAATTAGCTAATGGATGTTGAATATGGAAAATCGATGAAATAAATAGCAACAAGTTACCAAAATAATGACACTATCTTTAACATTTCTTTTAATTTCCTGGTAAACCTATAACAGAAGGGAAAACATGGATCTCAATAACAGTTATACCATGAAATTAAAAACATGGAGGAAAATGTTTGAACAAAGATTTGAATCGTGTTATTTAGAGGAGAAAAATGAACAGGAGGATGACAATCTACCTGGTCTTAGAAACATAAAAGCGTAATTTCACAAAGTGATGGTAAGGGATCTCTGCTCGATGAAGAAGCGACTAAGGTAATCAAAAATATTTGATAGCCATCTGGTCATATCTTTATGATTTAACTATCTTTTAGTCAGTTCTCTTATCATAAACTCATTGTGTTTCTCCTTCAAAGATGGTAATACCTGAGTAAAAGAAGATAATACTATTAGGCTACAAAAAATACTGTATTTTCGATTCACATTATACAAAAGGAAGTGCAAAATTATGTATATATAATTAATCTAGCATTGTCGTTAATTAATATTTTATCTTTCTTATCATGAATGTTATCTAAATTCATGATTGTGCATGCATGAATAAATAACAATTGAAACCATCAAATTACAGCATTCAAAGGCCTTTTTCTTATTTTGTAGATTTAGAATTAAAAAAAAAATACAGGATAAGGAACTTTAGATGTGAAGGCCTCTCATAGTTACAATTTTCTTCTGTTCTTGAAGAAGCATAAATATTTATAGTTTACACTTCTAGCATATTTTACCTTAAACACATAGTAAAACGATACCATAGCAAAGAATTTGACTACCAGTCTCGTAACATGCAATGCAAGTATACAGTGCAAATATTTTACAATCTATGTTTTCAGTCATTATTCCTGATTTGCCTTTTCAGTTACACCACATTCACAACTTATTCTCACAACTTGATTTTTTCATTTGATTTAATGTTGTCACGAGCAGAAATGAGGTAATCTATCATTGTTTAGACAGTTGATGGTTTCCTAATAGTCCGATGGAATTATGTGAATGCAATGTGAGCTTCTTTGTTTTTTCTCAAGTGACACCCTAACTGTTTTATTGTTATAAGGAGCGGACATTAAAGATCTAGGAATCACTATATATATGGAGCACTTTTGTTTAAAAAGTTGGTAAAATTTATGCGGCAACAGTAATCATCCTTTTGAATAATAATTAATTTTTAAAAAATTGCATTAATTATGATTGAGACAATTACTAACATCCCTTGTCACATAATTGATTTTTTCTCCACTCAACGATTGTTTCAAATTGGAGGGAAATGGCTATGATGCTTAAGGATCGATAGCTAAGAACTATAAGAAGTGTGAGGTTGGTTTTAAATGGCTATTGGTTGGTGGAATGTCAAAAAGAAGTAAATTTGAAAGTATAGGATTATTATAATAAATTATGTTAATAAGTTGTCAAAATTTGAAAGCTCTAGTGAACTGGGGACACACGACTTTCCATATTCCAAATATTTAGGATTGACCAGATGCAACTTATTCCTCAGTGGACACAACTTTCCATATTCCAAATAACTAAGATGAAACCTGAAGCAATCTGAATAATCTTTTTCTAGTGAAAATAAGAAAGTTATTTCATGTAAAAATCTATGAAAACATGCAAAGAAAATGGACAATACACGAGTTTGTCATGTAAATTATTCATCTAATAAAACCAGGTTACTTTTTTTTTCAGATTAACATGACTTGATGAATCTAAAAAAAAGTGCTCCATATATATAGTTATTCCTAGATCTTTAATGTCCACTCCTTACAACAATAAAACAATTAGGGTGTCACTTGAGGGAAAAAAACTCACATTGCATTCACATAATTCCATCAGACTATTAGGAAACCATCAACTGTCTAAACAGTGATAGATTACCTCATCTCTGCTCGTGACACATTAAATCAAATGGAAAAATCAAGTTGTGAGAATAAGTTGTGAATGTGGTGTAACTGAAAACACAAATCAGGAATAATGACTGAAAACATGGATTGTAAAACATTTGCACTGTATACTTGCATTGCATCTTATGCAGTCAAATTCCTTGCTATGGTATCCCTTTTACTATTTGTTTAATGTTTATGATTTTCTTCCAGAAGAGAAGAAAATTTAACTATGAGGAGAGACCTTCACATCTAAAATTCCTTGTCCTGTATTTTTTTTAACTCTAAATCTACCAAATAAGAAAAAGGCCTTTGTATACTGTAATTTATTGGTTTCAGTTGTTATTTATTCATGTTTGCACAATCATGAATTTAGATAATATTCATGATAAGTAAGAAGATGGAATATTAATTAATGACAATGCTAGATTAAATATATATACACAATTTTGCATTTCCTTTTGTATAATATGAAATCGAAAATATAATATTTTTTTGTAACCTAATAGTATTGCTTTCTTTTATTCAGGTATTACCATCTTTGAAGGAGAAACACAATGAGTTTATGCTAGGAGAATTGACTAAAAAATGGTTAAGTCATAAAGATATGACGAGTTAGCTTTCAAATATTTTTGATTACCTTAGTCGCTTCTTCATCAAGCGGAGATCCCTTGCCATCACTTTGTGAAATGCCTTGTCATGTTTCCAAGACTAGGTAGATTGTCATCCTCCTTATTCATTTTCCTCCTCTAAATAACATGATTGAAATCTTTGTTCAAACATTTTTCTCCATGTTTTAATTTCATGGTATAACTATTATTGAGTTCATGTTTTCCCTTCTGTTATAGGTTTACTAGAAAATTAAAGGAAAAGTTAAAGATGTCGTCATTTTTTTGGTAACTTGCTACCATTTCTTTCATCGATTTTCCATATTCAACATTTATTAGCTAATTTTATTATTCTGGGTTTTTCAAATAGATTGGTCAAGAACGTAAAAGTGAACGAATTGATAGGGCTTTACATAGGGGTGTAATCGAGCCGAACCAAGCCGAACAGAAAGAGGCTCGAGTTCGGGCTCGGTTCGTTATACCTAAACTCGAGCTCGGCTCGAGTTCGATTCGAGCTTTAGTTTTTAAGCTCGAGCTCGGCTCGTAATAAATTCAATAGTTCGAGTTCGGCTCAAGCTCGACTCGAAAAAAGCTCGTTTAAAAATTAAACGAGCTTAGTTCAAGATCATTTAAGATAATTAGCTATAATAATTAATAATATATTATTATATTTATTATTTATGTTATATTTAATTATTTATATATCTATAATAAGATAAATGAGTCTCTTAACGAATATGTTCGCGAGCCTCTAAACGAACACGTTCGCGAGCCTCTAAACGAACATGTTCGTGAGCCTCACGAACCAAATACTGTTAAGCTCGAGCTCGGCTCGATAATGTTTTCGAGCTCGAAATCAGGCTCGAGCTCGGCTCGTTAACTTAATCGAACGAATTTTTTTTCAAATCGAGACCCGAATAGCTCGTGAGCAGCTTGCCTCGTTTACACCCCCTACGTAAAAGTGTGAAACCTTGAACTCACGGTCGCCGCTGCACAATGTCGTGGTAGCCTCGTGCACGGTCTCACAGCCTCGTGGCGCCTGCTGATACATATTTGATGTAAAACAAAAAAAACAAAAAAACAAAAAAGTTGAAAGACGTTGTATCTGATACCTAATAAAGAAACTTCATGCCAACCGCAAATATTCCTTCTGGACCACCCCATGATTTTGTTTTAATTTTTTATTTTAATTTCATTTTGTTTCATTCAAAAATCGAGTTCCAAGTCAACTATGTAAATGTATTCGATCACCTACCTACGCATATTTTTTTCGTTACATACCTCCAAAATGTTCTCAGGCCCATAAACCATATTAAAGATTAGAGGAAATTTTATTTTGCCCCTTTGGTTTATTGTCTTTTTCTCTCACATCCCTATAGTTTTTCAAATCAATATTTTATCTCTTTTGCTCATTCAATTAGGGATACAATTAGGGGCATAGCCAAGATTTAAAAGTACCTGAGCTAATCATCATTGTTTGTGTTCCGGTGATAGTAGTCACGGCTAGATCTGACCATGATTGGAAACCGACGGTTCGACAGTTCAGAACCATCAGTTCGACGGTTCCTAAAGGGTCGACCCTTAATCTTAACCGTCTAAGACAATTACGGTTCACCATTCAGAACCGTCGATTCACGATTCGGAACAGCTTGTTCTTGATACAAAACCTACGATTTACAATTCATGCACGGTTCACTAAGATTCAAGATTATTATTATATTTTAAAAATTAAAAATTTATAAATTAACTAAAAAAATTCTCTTTAAGTAACTAATAATTTATAAATTATTATTATTAATTGTATTACTCTTCTAAAAAATATTGAATTAATTATTAATTAACTAACCATTCTAGATGTTAATATAATATATATCATATATATAAGATATTTTATTTTCATCCCAGAGATCTAGGTTCATATCTCTACAAATAATAAAAAACAATTTATTAAAAAAATTCAAATCAATTTATAGGAAGAAGTAAAGGTTTAAACAAAATTAAGATAGGATAATATAAGGTGAAATAAAATTATGTTGGGGCTAAAATAAAATGTTACTTATAACTTTTAAAAAATGGATGGGATTGAAGCTCACTCTAGCCACTGGATACAATGTGTCAGATTCAGATCAAATTTCATATCTTCTGTCTTCATATCCATTGAGAATTATATATTCATCCTCATAACTATTAAAAAATTAAATATCTTTTATACTAATAATTTTTCTTCTTCTTTTTAACTATTATTATTTAGAGGGTGTTTGACTGAGCTTATAAGCTCTATAAAATAATTTATAAGCTCTTCAAATCTATTTGGTAAAATTTTTATAAACGATTTATAAGTTGTTTTTAAAAAAAGTAGGACACCCTATTTTTTTTAAATTATTTTAATAATTTTCTTTTCTCTAAACTTATTAAAAATAATTTATAAGCTATATATATATATATATATAATTAATTAATTGATATTAGGATAAGATATTAAATTTTCCATCAGTAGGAGGAAATGACCATTCCTACATTCGATTCATCGAATCAATTCAGATGATGTAAAATGATAATTTAAAAAAAAAAGAGTATTTTTTTTCCTAAATTTTATCGTGTTCATCGAAAACAATTTGTCACGTCAAACTCGGGACTGATGACCAAAGTAAAGAAAAGAACTAAAGCCGTCTAACCACGACTGCTGAGCTACCAACTTTCTGCTTCTCGTCGCCGTTTGATCAAGATCCTAAGGCTGAGAATGAATGTTCTTCTTTTCCGTCTAAACCGTCGACGTTGACGCGGTCCACTGACTCCCGCTCATTTTAAATCCGGAGCCGTCTTCAATGGCGGAAATCGGAAGTCGTAACCTCCAGATCGGCTTCACAGTTCGCCTGTTTCATCTGCTTCGTCCGTCAGCACGTTGTTCTCCTGGCGAAGACCTACTGATCGATCATGGTTTCGTTTCTTTTGGTGGAGAAAATGTCGGATTTTGAGACATTTCCCCCAATTTCATAGGTCTTGATGCGAGAGATGTGGGAGAAGTGCTCCTCCTCGGGGAAAGTTCAAGTTTTTCAGTGTCGCCGATGGCTGGCGGCGTTTTTCCTTTCCCACAAAACCCTATTTGTGGTAATCTGGAGCTTGGTGTTCTTTTACCTGCTACGGTGGAGGACGAGCTGCGTAGTTGGCAGCGGGTTGTCCGTTCCCCAGCCGGGGCTCTCTAATTCGTCCGATTCCTTCGCGTCGAGGCTGCCTCAAGTAAAGGTTGTTAATTTGTCCGATTTGTCAATACCGCCGCCGTCGCAAGCAAGGTCCGGCCCCGTGCTTCGTCCAGTGGTGTTCAATTTGTGCGATTTCGGAGCGGTGGGAAATGGGAGGACCCTGAATACGAAAGCGTTTGAGCGTGCTGTGGCGGCGATAGCGGAGCTTGGGGAGAGGGGAGGTGGGCAGCTCGACGTGCCGACTGGGGTATGGCTCACAGCTCCGTTCAATCTGACAAGTCATATGACTCTTTTCCTTGCCGAAGGTGCCGTTATTCTTGCCGTGGAGGTAAAATCGCTCCTCTCATAACTTTCTTAGTTTCTCATAACATTTCCATACTCTCTTAGCCCTGGAATTCTCTACTCATGGAAAAAAAAAGGCAGCAAAATCATGATGAAACCATTCCTAAAATAGAACTTATTTAGCACTTAAGAGACAATTGAGCCTTCTTGTCCAGTATTAATTGTACCAACTCAACTACTGTGTCCCGAAGTCTTCATGATGCAGTAGTTTACCTGAAAGTTCTCTGGAGCAGTGATTTAGGACATCTGTGAAAGATGAGGCATGCTTATATGGGTCATGGCTTTCACTAGGATTGATGGTTAAGACATGGGAGGCATGGCATGTTTATATGGATCTGTGAAAGATGAGGTATGCCCTTTCGGGGTGGTACGATGGTTAAGGTACGAGAGGTTGCTCATGAGATCTTGAGGTCGAAACTCGGCACGCCCGAGCATATACCTCCCCTATGCTTTAACCATTTGCACTAATGGCTAGTAGCCACTAGTGATTTACCTCCTCCGTGTTGGCCTAGGAACAGGTTGTCCGGGGCGCTAAGGCGAGCGAATCGCC
>JBAMIE010000022.1:412241-425495 GCA_037177295.1 Kaempferia parviflora | reverse complement strand
CTAAGGTGCCTATGGTAATTAGAGACAAATTGTTAATGACAAATATTTACATTAAAATATATATCAAACATAATTGCGCATACCTTTACTATTTCCCACTTGACATTTTTTTAATAACCTTTCCTTTTCTTGTTTGAATTAAACAATCTTAAGGCCCTTCACGTACGTTAATAATATTTGATTGGACTGATCTTCTATAGAGTAAAATAAATGCTTAATAAGATGGTAAGGAACAACAATCGAATCACTTTTTAAAGAAGAAAACTACAGAAAATAACAAACTTGCTATGAATGGTAAAAACAAGGTACAAAGTTTATTTGAAAATGATGTTAACGAACCACTAGTGAGAGAAGCTATGATAATTCAACAAACATCTGATCATCCATTTTGCTAAAATAAAGTCCATGCAATTTTTATTTTAGTATTTCACTCTTTCCAAAGTTAGTATCCATTTGATACATAAAGTTAATTTAACTAATTACTCATAACTAATTAAAAAAAAATCAGATCTGAAAACTTCTAGCGAGCACATCGAACAATTGGACAAGATAAAATACAACAAACTATAAATACAAAGTACTGAAATTTATCACAAAGAAATACCTTAAGAATGACCCTTACAGAGGATGATAAATTCCGCCGACAAATAATAAGAAAAATGAATTTTGCTTATCGGACAGAGAGAAGCAAGAAAAAAATACCACCCTTGATGACCTCCCTTCCACTGCGAGACACATGGGTTAACTTCATTCTTCTCTTCCTCCAAGCGTCCCACAAGCGGGGAAGAAAAAGAAGTTGGTAAGGCAGGAGTAGATCACAAATCATAGATCTAAGAAACAAAGAATAAGCAAAGAACTCAAACATAAAAGTTGCTACTTTAGATCATAGATCTAAGGATGATCTATTCAGCATATACAAAGAATAAGCAGAGAACTCAAACTATAAAGCTACGGAAACCGAAACAAACCCTAAATGGTATTAGCTTATCGCGCAACAATAATAAAAATGTAGATCAGCATCTGGAAACTAGGGTTTTAGGGGAAGGATACGATTTTTGTACCAATTCTAAAGGTCGATCTTTGAAGGGGTCGGACTTTCATGAGGAGAAATGGGAGAGGAAGTCGATCCTCCACTGGGCGAGCCGCAACGTGTTCTCCACACTGTAACCCACCCTCACGCCACAGAGAGGATGTGTGAAAAATGGGTCGTGAAAAAGGGTCGCGAGGGTTTTGACGGATTTCAGGAGTGTGCGTGGAGTAGGGGTCGAGAGGGTTTGTTTCGGCTAGGATTTCTAACTTAGTATTTAATTAGTGGAGTTTATGTAGTGCGAAGTTTTTACATCAATTGAAAAATAAAAACGTTGTTATAGATATTAAAAAATTACTTTTAGACAACGCTTTTATAAAATTGTTGTCGTTAACTCACAAAAAAAATTAATAGACAATGTTTATTTGGAAAATCGTTGTCTTAACAAAAATGAAAAAATATAGACAACACTTTTCACTAAAAGCGTTGTAAAAGAAAAAAAAACAACACTTTTTTTTAAAATGTTATCTTTTCAGTGTTGTGAAATCCCAAAATTCTTGTAGTGCGTAAAAAAAAACAATTGCTATACTACTGCTACAATGTTGCTACAATACTACTATGATACCCGTGAACAATATTTTACTACAATATTTTTTCTATAGTTTTAGTGTAGTAACAATCGACTAATGAGTTTAATCAGTCAACTAATAGGCACTACAATAGTATATAGAAGCTTTAAAACTCAACTAATTGTAATCAGTCGTCTGAAATAGTGTGTTAGTCGACTAATGTCATTGTTCCATCATATAAAAGCGTACAAAAGAGATTTGATTGTTCATGATAAATGACTGAAGGGTTTAGTAGTTGACTAATGGTGGTCAAATAGGTTAACAAAAAGTCATTTTACAGGTTTAAATGGTCATATTCAACTGGGTAGTCTACCGATGAGTAAGATTAGTCGACTGATAGGCTGCAATCAGTTAAAACAGCAACCCAAGAAGGTTTTGAGGTGTTTTGAAGTAGCTGGTTCTTGAGAAGTTGGAGACGAAGTGCTATTGCATTTCCTACCATCAAGAGATAAATCCAAAGCGATAAAGAGGCATCCAAAGCAAAGTTTTCACTTTTATAGTTTGTTTTACTTTAATTTTATTTGTATCTTTGTATTTAATTGTATTGCTTGTATGTTTGTTGCAAGAACAACTTGTAAAAGGCTTTTCCGCCTCCAGAAGGTATCAGAGAAGGACAAGGATAGCGATGGTAGTTCTCTAGGACTAGGCTCTAGACGTTGTCACCATGGGCAGCGGTGAACCAAGTAAAACCAACGATGTTATGCATGTGACGTCAAGTTTGATTCAATTTTTTCATGAACATGCAAACGACGAGCATGCAATCGAGATTAAGTGATCGAAGCTATTCACCCCCTCTAGCTTGCACCGGTTTTAATAGTTATTATAACTACATTCATAATCTTCAATCGAGAGATTACATAGCCCCCAGGCATGGTGTAATGACAAAGAGTTAAGCAAATTAACCAAGCATCCGTTGTTCGAATCTCAGTTACGATGCACTATAGGGCAGACTGATACGTCACGTTGTGAGTGGCCCCAAAGGTAATGTGACAGTCAAAGTTAAGGTGATATGGCGGTCAAAGTTAAAGATGACATGACAATCAAAGTTAGGGAGTATGTGTCCAAATGGACCACTTTCAACAGGGATCAGATCCCCACTTCTAATGGACATAGCTCCCAATATAAATCCGGTCAGCCCTAGCGTCGGTCAGATCCTCCATGACTCAACTCCTCATAGTGAGTTTTGGGTTAAATGTACTAATTACAATTCAAGAATTGAAGAGATACAACTTAGTTGGGTTGTTTGAAGCAAACATCAGTTGGTTTGAAGACTAGGGTTCAAGTGTTGTTGACTCATCATCAAATGTTGTTGACAGAATTCTTAGGTCCTAAGAAAGAATAACTAAAGATTTGAGTTTAATAATTGAAGCTGAAAATGGATCTTGATACTGTTGGGATTTAGATTTTGGCGAATTCTGTTACATGCAAATTTGGCACATTGCTTTGTGCCAATAACAACAGTTACAGAAGCATTGCAATTACCTAGATATATATCTGTTGCCAACTGCGTATTGCTTATAAGTAGTTACTGGTGTTACATTAATTTTAATTGTACAAGCAGTAGCTAGCACATTACTTAGATACTTTTTCTGATTAGAGCATAAAAGTGAACTGGATTGTTGCCTTGGGCCTTATTAGTTCTTTGTCAATCGGTTTCTTCCCTCATTACTGAAGTACATTCTTTGAAGGAAGAAAAAAAATAATGAAGAAAATGAAAAATAGATAATAAAAATGAAAAAGAAAAAAGAGAAAGAATAATGAGAAAAACAGAAAGAAATTATAAAATAAAATAAAATGAGAAAATAAAAAAATGAAAATATAAAACATGAGAGAATATGTAAAAAAAGATTAAAAATGAATATAAAATAAAAAAAGATTAAGAAGAAACAAAAATGAGATAGAAGAAGAAAAAGTGAGAAAGAGGGGAAAAAAGAATATAATATAAAGAAATGTAGTGAAAAAAAGAAAAGAAAGAAAAATAAAACAAAAAAAGAAAAAAAAATAAGAAAAAAATAAATAGGAAAATATAAATGAAGAAGAAGAAAAAATTTCTCAAACATTTGTGGTTTTGTTAACGATGAACAAGTAGGAAGATTTCTATGAAAAGATTGATGTATACTCATTGGACATAGTTATTAAGAGATACTCATGAGTTAAATTGTTAATACATACATGCATTTTGGAGATATTATAAGTGGTTGTTTGTGTATCGCATTGAGAATGTGCAAGAAGCATTGAGTGTTGGATGTTTGAGTGAGTTTTTGAGCATATTATTTTGATTGTATTCATAGTGTTAATTGCTCTAATGCTCTCATATTCTCTTTGATTA
Source organism: Kaempferia parviflora (assembly GCA_037177295.1). NCBI lineage: Eukaryota > Viridiplantae > Streptophyta > Magnoliopsida > Zingiberales > Zingiberaceae > Kaempferia > Kaempferia parviflora. The sequence continues at coordinate 421,510 of JBAMIE010000022.1, read as the reverse complement.
CATAGTCTATCCTTCTTGCGTTCTTGTTTGTATGTGATTTCTGTTAGTATTAGCCCTAAGAGCCAATTATAAGATGATTAGGCTTATTGGGCTAATGAGTCCAATTTGAGTTAGACTCATTTGGTTGGATAGAGTCTAATCCGAATTAGACTCATTCAGTTAGACTCAATTGAATCCACTCATTAAAAAATGATGATTAATTTAGATTAATATGCATTGAAAGAGAAGACCAAAACGCAAAAGACTTTTTGTATTTCTTCCATTAAAGAGTTTAATGGATCATTAATCAAGGAAGACCAAAAGCCAAAAGCCCTTTGGTATTCCTTGGATGAGTACAAAAAGGGATTTTTTTTATTCATTTTGCTAATCTTCTCCTTTCTTCTTCCTCCTTGGCCGAAATCCCTTTGTTGGTTGCTAGCATAACTTTAGATGATTATTCTTCTCCAAGTTCGTGAGTTCGTGAGACAGACGGAATGTGTTCATGTGGATACCGTAGAGGCGTGAACACTTGATTGTGATGAGATCCACCGAGGATAAAGTTGTTATTGGGAGTTTGTGTTCACGCAACAAAGGTAGAACTCTCTCATAGTGATAACTAGTATACGGTTTCCTTCACATGGATCTCCTAGAAAGGATCTTGGTTATTATTCCACTGCACTTGTCTTGTTTTTGTGCTCAAGATCCTTACAGTGGTATTAGAGCTGCTTGCGAAGACGTATACTATGTTGTAGTAATGTTTTCATATGTGAGATAGAAACTACATGAGCTTTTATCATGATTTATATCATATTATGAGTATTTGTTTTGTGTTGAACGCCACGAAAGGATATATCATCTTCATACGTGTTGTGAACGTGTGCTATATTCTGATTTCATTCGACAGAAACATACATGACTTCGTAGTCTCAGATTAGCATCTGTTCAGAACAGATTGTGTGAAACACACAAACTGTTGTGAATGATTTTTTTGGTCTAGGGTATATGGGTGATCTCAGGTATGACAACAACTCGTTCAAAAGAGTATGCAAAATAATTTGTTGCATACTCACTAACCGGCTAGTGGGATCGCCGTGGCATTGTAGTTCATAATTTATTATTGAAATCATAGTAAATTATATGTCATAGATCTATTGTGAATGTTATATGACATGGTACATGGTTATGACCCTTTACCCCGATATGATTGTGTGTATATGTTGTAATTCATAATAGGCATGTGTATCGTGCCTTTCATCTTTTTTACTCTTGTTGTAAATTTAGACTACCCTTGAATGTAACTCGAGGTTTCTTTAGATTTTATAATGTACAAATTAGTCTACTATATGATGGTGAAAAAGGAATAAGGACAACAACACATGACGACCGAGGAAGCACTTAGAGAAGATGCTTTTACCTAGGTTAACCTTTCGATCTTCTCATTAGCTAAAGAAGATCATAGTAGATGGGGCCATAACCATGTCACGTTCTATTTAGCATATATATTGATGCACGCTATGATATGTCATGATTGTATGTGATGCAGGTGTAGTTTAATCTTAATTAGGTCTTTTTTAATATGTCTATCAAAGTTTAGTACTCACTTTTACCTAGATCAATTGTAAACATGTTTACCAAAGCAAAATGACTCAATTTATCATGGTAGAGTGTGATAGGATAATTGTGATATCCAACTATTAAACTTTAGGTGTGACCTAACTAGATTGCCTCAATTAGATTGAGAACTTAGAGGCATATCTCACATGTTAGGCAAATGAACAAATAGTATTGTGTTGGTGTCGGAACAACAAGATTGAACCTTATTTTGATAATGACAAAGGGTTCAAAGTTAACCTTATTTTGTGGACTAATGTGGTTTATTGAGTGTACATGAAAGTCCTAGGTAATCTAGGCATGAAGTCTTTGTTGGAGCAATAGTTGTAACCCAAGGTTTTGGTGTTTGGGCAAAGTTTAAGTTATGATTTGTATTGTGTACTGATATGCATGTGTAGTGTGCAAGTGTACAAATGCAGATGCAAGTCCAAGCAGGTCATTGACTGTATAAGTCCACGCATGGAGGCTTGACCACGTAAGTCCAATTAGGCTTGGCATGTAAAGTCCATGGAGCAAGACTCTGGCATGATAGAGGAAGACTTTGCTTGACGACCTGAGTCCGGAGAAGGATGGCGCATTCGAGGGACCGTGGACGAAGAAGCAGCGAGGACAAGACCGAGGGAAGCAGACTTCAAGGCATACGTGAAGGATGGTGCATCCGAGGGATGAGAGCTGAGGCATACACAAAGGATGATATGAGGAGATGAGCCATGGGCTCGTATGCATCCGAGGGACGAGGGCCAAAGGAAGATAGCTTGAAGGCAAAAGGTCAAGGCTGTAAAGGGAGGTCAAGAGAGTCGAGATAAGAGTGTAATGTGAGATACACGATCTGGACCAAGCAACTGATGCCTGTATCAGTCGCCTGATCAGTGAAAAATGGTGCAGACAATAACCTCACAGAACGATTGGTCGCCTGAATCAGGCGATTGATCCGGGATATCAGTCGCCTGCTCTCCTGAGTAGGCGACTGATAACTAGTCGTTGAGTGTTTTTAGTAGCCGTTGAGTGACCAGTCGCCTGGTGCTTGTAGCAGGCGGCTGGTGGCGGGCAAAAGGCTGAGTGTGTTCATCTTTTTGCCTATATAAGCCAAGCTTGGGAGCTTAGCTTAGGTTGACGATTTTGAGTGTGGTTAGCACTAGATTGATAGTCTACAAAGCCAAAGCACACGAGAGTCTTGGTCGAGATTGTTGAGAGGTTTCTCCACCGACAAGGAGGTTATGATTAGCCGGAAGTTCTCCGGGGCTTGATCCACAGAAGGATCGCAGGATTTGTCCACCTCATGGATACGCCAAGGAGTAGGAGCAAGTTATCTCCGAACCTCATAAACGAACGAGTTAGAGAGAACCATTCGTACATTTGCATACGAAAATGATCCAACAGTCTTGACCTACAGGGTTGAGCACGAAGTCCTGGTCGAGGATCGGGCAATGAAGTCTTGGCGAGTGAAGTTGAGCATGAAGACTTAGTTCGGAGGACCGAACAAAAGACTTTGTCGAGCAAGGACAGCGGATATGAGTCGAGACGGGTCGAGGATCGGATGTCATTGAGTTCCGGGTCTTCGAATGCCGAGTAAAAGTCCAACCGGAGGAGCCGGTTGGGAAAAGGTGATCTAAACCAACCCATTCCATTCTAATTTATTTCTCCTGAGTGGAGTAGGTGAGGACGCGTTCCTCGGAGAAGGAACAGTAGGCGTCGGTCTGACCTAGGGTTTTTGGTGAAACCTGAAAGTCAGGACCAAGATAACACTGACTGTTCATATTGTTTTTTTTGTATACTATGTGTCATAACTTGGTTTTCCAGGTAATATTTTTTGGTACTAACATATTTTGTAGGAAAGAAAAGAAATTGGAAAAACCTCGGGCTCTAGTGTCTTTAGCCCAAAGCCCACATGTAGAAAGGTGCCTTTAGTGGTCGAAGGCACCTTCGGTGCAGGCAAGACGACGCCTCGGAGCATCGAAGGCGCCTTCGTGCAAATAACATCGACGGATGAAGCTAACGTGGAGGCATTGAAGGCGCCTTCAGAAGCTTGAAGGTGCCCTCAGGCAGATAAGCATGGACTTCGTCGGTGCTGATCCAAATCCACCTGGAGGTGCCTTCCAAGGCTAGGAAGACGCCTTCAGCGCTGTACAAAAGCAACCTTTGGCTGCTCCTTTTAAAACAACTCTTCTTTTACAACCTTCTATTGTGCGTCACTTCAACGCTAACTCAAAAGATGCTGCTATGCTGTTTTGACAACTGAAAGCCTAATTTTCCAAACAAAAGTCGTTGGTATTAGTTTATTTTCTGCACTTAAATTTCAACATCCTTGTATTCAATTGTAATTTCTCGAATTGCTAGTGGATTGCCCAAAGTAAACGGTCAATGATCGTGGGCCTTGCAGTAGGAGCCGTTATAAGACTCCGAAGCAAGTAAAAACAACTGTGTTGTGTTCTATTTTCTCTTCCACTGTCTTTCATTAATTCTCTTATGTTTCCGCTGCGTACTTAGATTAAATCCGAATTTTTTTTCGTTGCGATATTCACCTCCCCTCTATCGCTCTTACTCGATCCTACATATTGTTCATCTAACTATACAAGAGTTACATTTGATATAATTAGTACAAGTTGCCTACCTAAATTATACTAGTCTTGGGAAATTAGCTAAAACTAACTCAAGATGAGGTATAATATGAGCAAACAAACAAAACGTCTTGTTCACATAGCTGTCCAAGAGTTACATATTATTGGGTCTAAAAGAATTTTAGATATCTCCACAATGATATGATATTATCTACTTTGGGCCTAAACCCTTATGACTTTGTTCTTGGGCTCTACCCAAAAGGCCACATACCAATGGAGATATCTTTCTCTTATAAACACATGATCTTTTCTATGTATTTTCAATGTGGGGCTATTTTTACAACCTTGCAACCCCAACACATATAACATAATTGGTAAACCTTGCCTACCTAAATTATTAGTCTTGGGCGATTAACCAAAGCTAATTCAAGATGGGGTATAATATGGAACTTTCCCTACCTGAATGTAATTACTTTAGGTATGAACTAGTAGTATGGGTAAATTACTATTGTCAACATCCATGACTTGCTCCTATCAAGCTTTACAATTCAATAGGAGAATTATTTAATTAAAGGCTTAATTAAGTGATTTAGATCTGATACGTTTTCTGCATTTCATGTTGTAGATCACTGTTCCATCAAATACGTCGAATACTCTCTCTCTACGATCTATCCTTGAGAAGCTCAATGGAGCTAATTTCCTGGACTGTCACAGAAACTTAAGGATTGTCCTTAAGTAGGAAATAAAATTGTACGTCATTGAGTAACCCATTCCTGAAGCACTCGCCCCTAATGCTACTCGTGCTGACAAGCATTCTTATAAGAAGTATCAAGATGATGCATTAGATGTGTCATGTCTTATGCTTACCACCATGAACTCTAAGCTTTAGAAGCAACATAAGAACTTGGATGCTCACGATATGGTTGAACTTTTAGATAATTATATCAAGGGAAAGCAAGACACGAGAGATTTGAGATATCTAAGACATTATTTCAATGCATGATACAAGAAGGAAATCCATAGAAACTCATGTACTCAAAATGATTGGATATGTTAAGAACCTTGAAAGATTGAGATTTCTATTAGGATAAGAACTAGGCACTGATTTTGTTCTGCAGTTGTTACCAGAAGGGTATAGTCAAATTTGTCATGAACTATAACATGAATAAAATTGACAAGTTATTGCCTAAAATGTTAAGCATGGTGAGAACTGCTGAACTCAACCTTAAGAAGGTCAAGCCTAGTAATATACTGATGGTGCAAAAGGGCAAAGGCAAACGACAATCCAAAAGTAAGGGTAAGACTCAAACCTAAAAGAAACCCAAATCTTATGCATTAAAACCTAAAGGCGAGGTGCTAAAAGAAGGAACCTGCTTCCACTGTGGTGAGACCGGACACTAGAAGAGGAACAATAAGTTATAGCTAAAGGAGGTAAAAAAGGAAGAGAAGTGAAATTTCAGCCTTAGGTATATATGATATAGAAGTCAATCTATCTATTTCTTTTTCATGGGTATTAGATACCGACTATGCATCTTATATTTGTACAAATGTGTAGTGTTTGTGCCCCAAGCTAGTTTTGATGTGATCAACCAAGTTGGGTTAGGTCCTGTGTTTTCTAATACTTGTGTCTAAGTGTGCAGGAGCTTAGAAAAATAAAAAGTCGAGCGGAAGACGCGGTGGATGAGAAGGACGACATGGGCAGAGAGTCGACGGGCTTGGTGCGTCCGAGGGACGAGAAGGATGAGCATGATAGTCCGAGGGACAAGAAGGACGCACAGATAGTCTGAGGGACGAGAAGGATGCGCGCGACAGTCCGAGGGACAATTAAATTACAAGAAAGGCCCCGAACGTCCATATATCACCAAATAAATTACAGGAAAGTCTCGAAGACATCATCGGGCAGTTCCGAGAGGATCCTCTGCCGGTCGAGGAAGTCCTCTACTGAAGGTTGAGGTAGCAAACCTGCTTCATCAAGCTATTGGATAGCTCCTTCTGCCCCGAACAGTAGCAGACGGTTGAGGCGAGAAACGAGTTGCTCACCAAAGGTATCTGAAGCGAGATAAGCCCATCTCACAAACTCGATTCGTTCAGTTTCTCCTTCTTGATACTCTACCAGCTCTTTCTAGGAGGTGGATAGCTTGTCGTGCATCTTATCTATTTGGCGTTCAGAGGTGGCCGATGCCTCCTAAAGATTAGCTCACAAAGAGGCATTCTCCTCTTGGCAAGACGCCAAAGTCCACTACAGGTCTACCATAAGACCCTCGTTAGCCTTCAAAATAACTTATATTTTTTCCAGTTCAGACTTGTGGGTCACCAAATCTTGATATTCTGTTGCTCTGCGATCTACTTCCACGTCCCGCTCAGCAACTTTCTCTCTTTCCGAGCGGACTTGGAACTCACTAATTCCATGGCAGATGTCAACTGGGCTATCTCGGCCTGATGCCCCACAGGGTTGTGCCCAAACCCCTCCATCGAATCAAAAGATGCAGCCATTGAGGGAGGAGCCGAGGTGTCTAGAACCAAGTGCGTCTCTCCGAGACTCAGTGACAGTAGTTTAGCTTGTAGGTCCTAGATGGTGCACTCTTGTTCAGTCACCATCTGGGACAAACCCGCTCTAATCACTCAAGACTACAATAGAAGCAAAGTACTTAACAATAAGGGCTACTTAGGTGAGATATTAGGGCACCATGAAACATTTACCTCGATTTGAAACTTGGTGTAATGATCAGCCAGATCCGGTACCACCCCGTTGGCTAGACGAGCCCTAGAAGCTTCCCATATCTCAGTCAGGGAACCTCTCAAAGATATTTTCCCATAGAGGGAAGAAAGCCCTTTTGGATTCACCGATAGATGAACTGTTAAGTATTAGAGCGGAAATAAAAAAGGACAAACTTATACAAACCTACATGTGCCCACTCCCCCACCTCTTCTCTCTCTCTTCCTTTTCTTTCTTCCGCCGATGCTTTTCCCTTCTCCTTTTCTTCTTTGTTTTCTCCATCTCTTCTCCTCCTCCAGCAAAAGCAAAGCAGAAATAAGTTACCGCGTTTTTCTCCTCCAACAGCCGACGGCGACAACCCTAGGTTAGCTTTCTCTCCTCCTTGTTCCCTGCTGTCCCTGGTCCATGAGAGCTCGTTGGAGGTTGCCAAAGCTCGTCGACTACCGGTAAAGGAGAGGAAAATGGAACCCTAGTTGTTGCTCTCTTCCGGAAATAAGAACAACAAGTTGTTGCTCTCGATTCTAACCACTCACAGCAGCCGAAGCTTCGCCGGAGCTAGCCGTAGCTTTCGCCGGAGCTTGTCGAGGCAATAGGTGAAAAGGGAAAGATTTCCCCTTCACTATCCCAGCAACCCTCTTTATTTTTAGCCTTCCCTTACCTTTGTTTTCTCCCGTAGCAGCCCTAGCTGCTGTCATTTTGGGTGGCCGCACTGCCGGACTTCGTCGGAGCTCGCCGAAGCTCCTTGAGGCAACTATCAAAGAAGGGAAAACAATCCTTGCTAGTTGCTGCCCTATTTTTCCAGAAACCACCACAACAAAGGTAGTTTATTCTCCCTCATTTGTCCAAGAACAATAGCTCTTCCTTCTTTCCGCAAAAGCATCATTTTCATTGTTGCTATTTTGTTTTCTGTTCCAGCCAACAACTACCCCTAGCAGTAGCCCTTTCGGTGCCACTAATACTGACCTCAATTCATTAGAGGTATATTTCATTTTGATCGATTTGTGGTTAGAATGAATAAATAATTAGATAGCAATGGAGGTCTTCTTTTTTAGGAATGTGAAATGGTACGAGGTAACGAGATCAAAATAAATCATCAATTTTGAGTAAGATAATGTCTAGATTTTTGTACGACTTTTATTATCATTTAGATTAGTTGAGTTATGTTTGATATTATGTTTGTAGATACGAGTTCGAGTGGAGCACGGTGATCTGCCAACACTCGAGGATTTTACTGTACATAAAGTGGGTACATCCACTCTTGCATCTTATACACTTATCTTTGTGCACGAATTAAAAGATAAATGAGATAATATATTACTTATATAATTGTTTTCAAAAAGGGATTAAAATGATATTATAAATAATGAAATGAGTTAAAATAATAAAAATTGTTAGAGGATAAATAATTAATATTATTTCTTGTTCATGTGGATTCATATAAGGATTAATATGGGAAGGGTTGTTTTAAAAAAAAATTAAACAAATATTCTGAATTAATCTTCCATTGATATCTGTCCTTTTTACTTGACCTTTTCTACTATATGCTTTTGATATTCATATTGTTGATACTTATAATCTTGTTATCTGTGAACCTATGATGATAAATTAACAAAGTTCATGTGAAAATGTTAACTTGATGGATCATTTGATATGAAAAGAGAATAGTAATGATAATTAGATCAAATGAAATCCTAAAAATGGAATAACAAAGATACTAAATGGTGAATACTAACAAGTGAAACTATGAGCCTAGTTTAATACCAGAGCTTTATACCAGAGTACTGGACTGCCTATATGATATGTGGTAGCGCGCAGTCCAGAGTACCTGGCTGCCCACATGATATGTGGTAGCGTGTTCGCCTGCGGTCATCATTTAGTATGTCTTCCACCGGTGAAGGCTTGTAGCCCGTACGTTAGATAACATATATGTGACAATATTACTCTGTGGAGGCTTTTAGCCTATATATGTGATATTATTACACTCTGATGAGTTGGCTCCAGCTGTTCACTTCTTAGTTGATTTATCAAATTTACACTTATTGATATACCTGGTGATTAAAAAGTAAGACTTGAGAATTTATCTTAATTGATGATAACATATGAAGATAAATTATAATTTCAATAGACAAATGTAAAATGATCACAAATATACAATTATGTATATTAATTGAGAACTTAAAAAACTTAAAGTGTAATAAGAGATTGTGATTCAATTTACTCATCTGACTTCTTAAATAAGATTAAATTCATGCAAATCTTTCTACCCACTAAGCCAATTGACTTACTTTTTTATTTTCTTTGGCCTCCAGTTTTGCAGACATAGGATCCCTTTTGATATTATAGTGGTTCAGTCTTATTTAGAGTTGCTCAGAGATCTCGACGTGTCGTTCCTGGTTTGCTTTACT
>JBAMIE010000022.1:346825-357202 GCA_037177295.1 Kaempferia parviflora | reverse complement strand
TTTAGGACTTAGGTATATAATAAATCATATTAGCTACAAAATATCAAAAACCAGGTATATATGTGATTTGATTGGGTATAGGAGAGAGTGAAAACAAAGTTTTGATCACCTGGGGAGTGGAAACAAAGTTTGGTTTGCATGCAGGGATTTTAGGGCAATTTCCCCTTATAATTTTAACTTTTTACCGAATAGCGTAAGTAGGTTTACGAATTGACTAAAATACGTATCATATTTTCATATTTACCAAAAAGTATACTCAAATATGTAATCTTCCTATTCTATACTTCCTGTCAACTCTGACTTTTAATCTCTCTGTTTCTTTATTATTTTTCTTTCTCTTTCCTCTCTCTTTCATGCAAATTCTTTTCTATTTCTTCTCTTTTTTTTTCTTTCTCTTTGCATGGAACCATATCAAACCGTTGGGTCTGATATGATTTCATATCATGTCCGTCATATCAGGCCCAACGCGGGCCTGATATGATCCCATATCAGATCCATGCATACACATTTTCACATATTTATCATTATTACTTTTTTATAGCTCCCGAGAAGTCAAAATAAACAATGGATAGCATATTTAAACTGCTTGCAACCTCAAGAATCCACGGAAATTAAAATGGATGCAATCAGACCTCTCTAGGTCCATCAGTGGGTTTCGATCAAAACTCACTGATGGGCCTAGAGAGCTCCAATTACACCTATTTTAGTTCCTATATATTTCTGAGATTGCGAGAAGTTAAAATTTGCTATCCATTATTTATTTTAGATTTTTCGGAGGTGGTATATTGTATTAAAGAAGAATCAACAAAACTTCCATGTTAGGCCTGATATCGGATCATTAAGCAAAATAAATAATGGATAGCAGATTTTAACTTCTCGCAATCTCAGAAATCTATAGGAACTAAAATGAGTGTAATTGGAGCTCTCTAGGCCCATCAGTGAGTTTTAACCGAAACCCACTGATGGACCTAGAGAGGTCTGATTGCGTCCATTTCAATTTCTGTGGATTCCCGAGGTTGCAAAGAGTTTAAATATGCTATCAATTGTTTATTTTGACTTCTCGAGGGCTATAAAAAAAGTAATAAAGATGAATTGATGAAAATCTTTATGTATGGGCATGATATGGGATCATATCAGGCCCACGTTAGGCCTGATATGATCTCATATCAAGCCCATGTTGAGCTTGATATGAAACCATATCAGGCCTAACGGAGAAAAATAATAAAGAAAGAGAGAGATAAAAAGTCAGAGTTGACAAGAAGGGTAGAATAGGAAGATTACATATTTAAATATACCTTTTGATAAATATAAAAATAGATAGGTATTTTAGTCAATTCGTAAATTTATTTTTCAGTAAAAAAAGCTGAAATATATATCAGAGAATTAAATTTAAATTTTAAATGTGATGAATACGGTTTGGATCGATTTTTTAGCGAGTATAATTTTAAAAAATAAATATTCCCACCCACCCACAAATTGTGGGGTCGTTTAGGGTTCGTAGGCCATTGTACGGTACGCATTCTTATCCCCTCTTCTGTCTCTGAACTCCGAACAAAAATAGAAGTCACGTGTTTTCCCCGTGGCCTCCTTAATTTGCCGTCCTATCTATACGTTCCATGATGATCCCTCCCTCGCGGCCTCGCCCTCTCTTCCTCAACAATAATTCATCCTCCGCCTCTGGTCTCTCCTTCCTAACCGCCGCCGCCACCTGCGAGGCATCCCATCCACCGGCGGCGGCGACGCATCAGAGGGTGGTCTTCGAATGGCAGCATTGAATCCCGGTTGAGGTTCCGCGGTTAAGTTTCTCGGAACCCATGGATTCCGGTGATCAGCTTAGAGGTCCAGCCTTTGGGGAAGGAGGAGGAGGAGAGAGATTCGTCGTCGGGATTTTCTCTCCTGTGCGTTCCCTTTCAATCTCCTGGCACCGCTCAATGAAGCGGAAGCGGGACGCGAGCGCAGCCGACGCCCACATCCTCGTCTGCCCCGATGGGAGCAACTTCGAACCCGGCACCAGTGTTGCCAGGGTGGAGACCAGGAACGAGGAGGAGAGCCCGGCCGACGCCCACATCCTCGTCTGCCCCGATGAGAACAACTTCGGATCCGGCACCAGTGTTGCCAGGGTGGAGACCAGGAACGCGGAGGAGGCCCTTCGCGAGGCCCTCCTCAGCCATCAACAAACGATCCAGAAGCTACAGGAGGAGCTGGAGGAGGAGCGGAGCGCTGCGGCCTCCTCTGCGCAAGAGGCCATGTCGATGATAGTCCGGCTCCAGCACGAGAAGGCGGAAATCGCCATGGAGAGCCGCCAGTTCAAGCGCGTCACCGAGGAGAATTTGAAGCACGACCAGGAGGAGATTTCGAGCCTTGAGGACCTTCTCTTCAAGCGTGAACAAGCTATGCAAGCCCTCTCCTGCGAGGTCCAGGCCTACCGCCACCGCCTCCTCAGCTACGGTTTTAGCCCCGATGGGGATGCGCCTCCTTCTGAGCCGCAAACACCTGATACGGCGACCTCCTATTTTTCCATTCCCAATATCGAGTTCCCGCTGGAGTCTCAGTATCCTTCAATAAAGTGTATCAGAGGCGCTGGTGACGAACTCGATCTGTACCCTTCTTCTGAGACTCCACGCGAGCACCTGCAGAAGCTGGAGCAGTCGGTTTACCAGCTCGAATGGACACCAAGAAGCACATTTGGTAATGTCATGGATAAGGGAGTCATCGTGGGTCATTCTCCACGAGCTCGGCCTTGGCATCTCAGAAATATTTCCTGCGGAAGTTATGGATCTGCCCTGGAATTCAACAAGGGGGATGAGTTTCCAACATCGTCTGATGCTGCATCAGATTATGAGGAGATGAATGACAGAGTGTATACAGTGGATGCGGTGCATCGCGCCAGTGATGACTATGTCAGCACACCAAGGGAGCTGCAGACTAGGAGATCTCGAATGGGTAATGTAACTGAGAAAGCGGAAATAACTAAGCTTAATATGCGTCTGCAGGAGCTTGAAGCTGATAGAGAGTCTATGAGACAGACATTGATTTCCATGGGTGCTGATAAAGCACAGATGATGATACTAAGAGAAATTGCTCAGCAGATGTGCAATGAAGGAACCATTGATAGCAGGATCATAAAGAAACCATCTTTTTCCCAGAAGTTTTCTTGCATGCCAATCATCAAGGTAAAAATTTATTCACTAATGTTCTCTACGAGTGCCCTTTACCTGTGTAGATCAAATTGCAATAGGCATTCACCTATGTGAACATGAAATAGAAAATTAGGATGTTAGTATTTGCAGAGATTATATCATGCATAGGCTAGGTCAATTATTTAAAAAAAAACAAAATTACTTTGTTTTTCATTCATAGTTGTTGGTTTCCAGAAGATGCACTTTGTTTGCTTCATGAAACAGAAAAAGGAGAAGCATTATTTAGTCATGAAAACAAAATGCATTGGACTAATTATCCAAAACTCACCTTGCCTATCTTGATTAATTTTGAACCTTAACAAGGTGAATCCCAACCTTTAGCTTCTTTAACTAATCCCTCTTCCATAAAAGAAGGTATCAAGTCGATGTTACAATCGTGACCCATGTAATCATGCCACATTAGCCATTTAATTATTTTTGTATTAAAATTTGGAACAGTTTTCATTTCAGAAAATCTTAGACTATATTGATATCCTCAAGATGAAAATAGAGTTTTTAAGATGAAATTGTATCGCCGCCATATAATTATGCAAGACCTACTTGATTTAGACAGTGAATTTATCGAAGCAAAATAGAGTGACTAGTTGATCTTTGGATTTGTCATGCATTAGAGATTGAGAGCAAATTTTGAATCAGGATGGATGTATTTCCACAGTTATCAAATGTAAAAATTTTAAGAGGCAGATTACTTTTTATTGTATGTCATAAGTTAACTACAAAGTTCCATGGTTTATGTTAGCTTGCTATGTTTCTGTGGGCAGGATGTTTGGATTGTCAAGCTTTCAAGTAAACCATGTGATTACAAGAAAATCTTCTTTTCTTCTGTTGCTTTTTTATTTCTTAAAAACATTGTATATTATACATATGAGATTCCATTATATTTTAGTATTCACTGCATGTTCAATCTCTTACTATTAGTCTATATTCTCATAACTCTTCAGACTTTAGTGGGATAATGTTGAAAGTAGTGCAGGAAAGAAAAACATGGTAATGTTGTGTGTAACTCAACTTGGGTGAGTAGTGCAATAGCTAATTATAATCTCAAAATTATCTGTGATGGAAACTACCAATGTTTATGGTTTAACTTCAATCATTAAATAAATATTTAGTCTATTTCTTGATGATAACTGTTTTAGTTTATTATGATTATATATAGTAGTTCAAGGAAAACATATTTTAATTTCAGGTGCATTTATTAGGTCAAATCAAGTTTGTGTCAGCAATCAGTGATCTAAGTGTCATCTTGGTGGTCATTTAAAAAGGATAGTGCATTGGGACACAAAGTATCATGATAGTTTAATAGGATCTAACTTGCTGGGATTTTACTAGGAGCTTGAGTTGTATTCTAATTTAATAGGATCTCATCATTGGCAACTGAGGAGTTTGTTGGAATGATCAGCATAACCTTAACATCCAATGTGATCTTGAAGTTATCTTACAAACCGGTAGCAATAGCATGAAGTCAACCAATGCATACCTTCTTTTTTGTGTTGTCTATCACAGCTCGAAGAGACTTATCAATCATATTAGACTCAAAAGATGTCACCCTAGACATATCCCGAGTCTCCCAGGTGCCATAGCAAGAGAAGAAGCAACAAAATATGCTCATGAGATTGGGAGGGATAGGAGGGGAATCATAATTGTGCATTAATGCACTTTCAACGGGCTTTAGCAAGCTCAAGATATCAGCAGTTGGAGTGGTAAGATATTTTAGTTGGCCTTGGCCTATCAACCAAATCCGAACTGTTGCAGCCTATCTTACATAGTTCCTTTCATTCAACCTTTCTTAGGTAGTTATCATCAAGCTGGAAAAGCATAAAGGGCCACTGGTAAAAGGCAATTGAAAGATGTTTGAGGTATCTAATATTTTGAATAGAGGGGAGTTTATTGGTCACCAATTAAAAGATATTTCCCCAAAAGAGAGATACTTGTCATTCAAATCAAGGTGTTGCTTGTTGCTCAAAAATAGGAAACTAATGGTGATAACAATTTTGTGGAGAAATAGGAAGGTAGAACATCGTAGGTGTTGAGATAAACATTGAGGCAGTACATCACTGGTGGTTGGCATCGCGAAAGGGATCAATTGATCCCTACATGAGACTATGGTGCCTTGATGTTGCTAAGTTGCCTTCCTTTGGAAGAGCTACCTTCTTGGATCAACATCATTGTTGACGTTGATCGTCTGTCACAAGCCTGTGAAAGGATAGCACATCATGTGTGGAGGCAGTCATTGTCTCCAAGGAGAACATTCAACGCACAGAGTGTAGGGGCTCCTGGCTGCTGCGAATGATAATAATACATCAACAGTGTACATTGGTTGAGTCAGAGCATTGCAAGAGAGGAAGCTCACGACATGCCTTCATATCTCCGCAATGAGGGAGGGGCAGAAATCACTGTGACTTGATACAATGTTAGAAATAGCGGGAAATCATTAGGACTTGCTACTTTTGATAGTCTCCTCTACCTATATCTATTATTATCGATGCAAGATTAACTTAAATCCTTAACACTTTGATGACCCAAATCTGATTGATTGTCCAGATAACAAATGCTAGTCTCAAATTCAAATTTTGCTCATTCTCTTGATTTTAAATCTCTCTGAAGTCAAAAGAACTCATCATACCATGAACCAAATTTTTTACTTCATTTTTATTATGTTTCCCCTAATTTTTTGCTGTTCCCCAGGATGTCATTTCATTTGTTGTATTCTGGAAGAATCCATCCCAAATCAAGTAAGTTTTTACATTTCATTTTTGCTTCATTTTTTTTATGAGTAATTGAATATAAATGATGATACAGTAGAGAATAGAATCAATAGCATTGGAAGATCCCAGACTTGATTGTTATTCTTGTAGCTATAGAACTGATGCCTAACCAAGGTGACTTCACTTTAATCCTTGTAGGTATGCTGTTGGTATAGCAGTGGGAGCTGTTGGCTTTCTGCTGTTCTCAAACAAGCCCTGTCACACAAGGCAGAGGAGGCTTCTCGAAACACAGTTGTAAGCATCAATTATCTCTGTTGAAATCAGCAGCTTACTCTCAAGCATAAGCTGTGCAAGCAAATTCCACTCCCAGCGGACGTTAACGTTCCTTATGTTAATTTCCATTTATTATATTGGTTTTAAACCACTATTTTTTTTTTTTTATTATTATACTTGCAAAGTCACAAAACAACATAGTAATTATTTTATTTTTCTTCTCATTGAATTTAAATAAATAAATAAAATTTTTTGTTAATAATCAGTCTCTTGGGTATTGGTATCTTAAGAATAAAAATATTATTATTTTGATTTTTTTCCCCAAAAATTATCCAGTTGATATTGAATATTGTTTGATACTCAAAGAAAACAAGCCAATCCAGAATCGACAATGTCTCGCTCATCACCGACCACCACAGTGTCGTCGAGCCCGAAAAGGTTCGTTCCTAGGTCTATCTAATCGGCAGAGTGAACAAGAAGGATGATGACATGGACTTCTCTGAGCTATCTCAAACCCTAGCCCGCCAACTATGGCGTGTCGCCTCCTTTCTTACGTTAGGTTCCCCCTAATCTGGTCGCTCGCAGTGAGGTGGGACAACGGGCGGAGGAACTTGATTCCGAGTGGATAGCAGGAATCCAAAACAATTTTGCTGAGATTGGAGGGAAATTCAGGTCCGGTATCTCCAAGCTTTCCGACAATATGGGCGTCTCGGAGATA
Organism: Kaempferia parviflora; assembly: GCA_037177295.1. Classification (NCBI taxonomy): domain Eukaryota; kingdom Viridiplantae; phylum Streptophyta; class Magnoliopsida; order Zingiberales; family Zingiberaceae; genus Kaempferia; species Kaempferia parviflora. The sequence continues at coordinate 350,306 of JBAMIE010000022.1, read as the reverse complement.
TCCAAGATTACCTCCAACTTCCTTCTGTTTCGGGATGAGGAAGTGAAGGAGGAAAACGACGATGACGATGATAGGAGGAACTTTGGTGCTGGAGTTATTGGTATTACGGATGAAATGATTGAAGGATTAAGTCAACATAGGTGGACTCAATCCGATTAAATCCACACGGGTGGACTTAATCTCTAGGCTTATAATTGATTAGCGCACATATAACTAATTGTCATTAAGGAAACTAAACCTCAGTTAAGTGATCTAATATTTTATAGCATGAAGGGGTATAGATATTGGATGTAGATTCAATGTGTAGATCTATAAATCCGGTTCATTAATATTAATGGGCTGTTAGTAATGAATTAGGTTTAAAGTGGATAGTCCCTACGATGAGTTTGGTATATAAGAGAAGAAGCTTCCAATTAGGGCATCTTCTTGACTCTTGAGAGCTTCTTCTTCCGTAGACTCTTCCCCATTGAGACCAAGATAAGGTTGCTGCCTATAGAAGATCATTCCGCGCTTGCAGAAACTCCGGCGACAAGTAAGATCAATGGCTAATACGATGGATTCAGGTCAGCCTTCGTTTGCGGTTGTATTCGGTTTTCTATCCAATATAGCGTTATGGATGATGATAATTAGATCCTTGATGCATCCTTTAGTTTGATTTGATGTATCTATCTATATTGCTTTCAGTGATGTCCTTCGTCCATAATATCTCGATGCATGCGGAGACATGGTGGGATTTCCCCCTTGTCGGATGACGTAGATTCTGATGGTAAGGCTTTCCAATTTTCATTTTCACGACCTCTTTGTTCTTTGTTATGTCTATTGCTGTCTAAGTGCCTCAAGTGATTTGGAATGCCTTGAGTTGTTGGGATGATCAGGAGATGCAGCAGCATGCCTTATCTGGCTTTGGGTCCGTTATGTTTTGTTTTGCCTTGTTTTTTGGTCTGACAGGTATTTAAGCAAAAGGGCCTTGGCTTTCTGTCTGCTCAAATATGCTTCCAGGATCTTCTTATTCGTTCAGCAGTTTGTTCCCTTTTTTTCTCAATATCAAATATCCGTCAAAGAGGAACATTATGATGATTTATGGTATGTTTGCAATGACTATGCTTTTATGCACATATGTGAGCAGAATCATTTGTGACCCTCTCTCCCATATTCATGATTAAGATTTCTTGAAAAGAGTTGCTTTGGTAGTTTCTTCTTCAGTTATTCTTAAAAATTTGATTTTGTAAAACATTTTTTTATAAATTCCCAGCATTTTTTAGATCTTTATTGATTTTTTTGCCTGTTCTTCAAGTTGAACATGTGTCACGTATGTGAAGAATTTCAAATTTCTTTGGCTTCAACAACTTATGCATATGCCATCTTTCAGATTTTCAAATGTCTGATGCCCAACTAGAGCATGCATATACTATTACGATTGAAGGGAGCTTTTGGAAAACCTATTTTGTGCTTTGCATCCAAGACTAAGTAAACAACATGCAGAACTTATCTCAACACATCAGGCAGGTTGGCTTGCATTTGATAATTTGTTTGTTGAAATATCTCTATATAATTATTGTTTTCTGAATATTTATTCTAGAGTTTTTTCTTTGACTTTTGCAATAAGAAGTCGCTTTCGAATGCATGCGTAACCATACTATGGTGTAACAAGGACATTGCACCATACAAGGGTATCAGTATCTTGTTAGGTTTGGTAAGTCCTTAAAATTTAAGCACCATCACCTTGCGCTGTGCTTCTCTACCAGTGTAAGTAATAATATGATCTATATATTTGATTAATCTGAAGCTGATGAACTCAGGAAATTAGAGTTACACTAACAGTGGTAGTGAAGTTCGTAATTTTGGCCTTTTTTGATCCTTTTGTCCTGATTTAAGCACATAACAAACTTTTGAAAACTTTCAGCCAATCATTTTGATATTAGAGCCCATATTTGGTTTCTTTGTTCAGTAATCAAAAACTTTGAATTCCATAGAAGAATACAGTATCTCTTCTCCAGTGTCAATTGTGTGATATTAAACCAATATGTTTCCACAAAATTTGATTACATCTGCTTTGGTAGGATATGATCCTCACAAAGTGGCCTTCTCCCAGTTTGATAGTTTTGATGAGAAGGTTGATTGCATGAGTGAAGGTTTATTTTTCAATTTTTATCTGTTCCAGTTTATCTGGAATGGCTGTATGATGTTGACTTGATCATTGTAATTTTGTTAATACTAGAATCTGTGAACTTTAGCTAATGATTTTTTCAGGTTGAAGCAAACATAAATCAGATGAAAAAATGTCTTCTTAACAGTAAAGTATATATTTTCTAATTCCTTTTTTCTTTAAATTCTTTTTGTACTCTTGCCCGCAATTTTTTTCTTTTTCTTTTTCTTTTTTTGGTTAAATGATCAATTTTACCTTGATGTGTTCTCCAATGAGATATATTGTGATAAAAGTACACTTTGGGGGTCTAGAGCATGGATATTTGAGTGGAACAAGAGGAGAAAGAAAAGAACATTAGTAAGAAAGAGTGAAGCAAGAAGGGATAAGGGATAGAAAGCCAGAGGAGAGGACTTGTCCTTTGTTTTCTATTTGAAAAATGAGAAAATGAGGGAAAATGAGAAGAAAAAAATGGCTATAGACTGGCCTGTGAGTTAAATTTAGTATGCTAGATCTGAAATTTTGTTTGATGGTGAAAATTAAACTTGAGCTGGAATGTTTTGTATATTTTACAAGCAGATCATTGACCACAAGGGCTGCTTTTTCGCTTATATGAGATTTGGATATCTGTAGGTTGTGGAAGCTAGAGCTATGTTGTTGTAGAAATTGCAGAATCAGACCCAAGCATCATTCCCATTTTCAAAGCTGGTCGTAGCCTCAAAGGATGCATTTGATACCCTTTCCATCCGAGAACCAACAAATGAAAACCTTGCATGATGATAAGCACCCACACTCAATTATCAACCAAACTGTTGCTGAAGAAGAGCCACCAAACCAACCTCTTGGTTAAGTCAACAGATGATGATGAATGACTGGAAGATGAGGTTTGTGTTACTGCTTCAGGGATCATCAGCATCCTTATTGGTGAGGAAGCATCTTTTAGTGATCTCGAGGAAGAAGACAAACAATATGCCCCTAAAGCTCCGAAAAGATGAGTCTAGTTACTATCACGTTGAGATTGCATGAAAATGCACTGTTCTATTGTACATATTTCCCTCAGCTTGTCTCATGTCTCAGCCTGAGAGTAAGTATTCTTTTGGAGCATTTCCAACCGTGATGTAGCTTGAAGTAATTCGTCCAACTTAACAATCTGCATAATTAAAATACAAAACAAATTCAATGTGATTTTTTTTTATAGTAAAAGAGATGCAAAAACTTACTAATGATCTTGAAAGTAGAGGAGACTTCCCTGATGAGGTAAGCTATGGATCTTTATTTTCTTCTTTAAGTGTTACTTGACATGACAGTAACTAAGTACTGTTCCAGCTCCATTTTGAA
>JBAMIE010000022.1:195686-205964 GCA_037177295.1 Kaempferia parviflora | reverse complement strand
TTAATATCACAATATGCTTTTCAGATATAGTAAGATTATCTCCATTTTTTTACATATTGCTATATGCAATATTATAAGGATTTAAAGTTTTAAACACATATTATCAATATATAAGTATTGAAAATAATACAAATATTTTATTATTACTATCTTTATTATTTATCAAAGATTCCTTCAAATTATTAATACATTAATAAATAATGCAAAAACATATAAATCAGTTACATTTGCTGAAAATATGATTATTTGATCAATAGTTCAAATAATTAATAAATTTGAATTAAAGACATCAGAACTATATAAAAAACTCAAATTATATTATTACAACACATAATAATCATATTTCGTATCAAAGATTAAAGTTTATAATTAAGATACTAAATTTCTATCTATAGGTTTAGAAGAGCCTCATTATTACTCTAATTATATCTTTTATTATTAAAATAATAATTTTTAATTATAAATCAAATGAATTATAAAGATTATATTAAAATGTGGAACTTAATTATTATGTTAAACTCTTATTATTAATTTACTAATTCATAGTAATAATCAAACTAACAACACTAGAATAATATAAAAATATACAATCATATTTAAGTAAACTATTATCTTTTATTAATCAGTTATTATGAATTGGAAACATAAGTTACCAATTTATTGAAGTTAAGATATTAACCAGATTATAATTGTAGCTATCCAAGGTTTAAAATCACGACCACACATACTAGAGTTTCAATCCCCAAGGACTGGAAAAAAAAAGTGTTGTGCCATTTCAGTCACGGAGACAAATGGTGTCAGTCAATCCAACAAGGAGCAAGAAGGAAGAAATAATGGAAGAACAAGAGTAGGAGGAATCTTACATGTAGTCGTCATTGGCAGTGGGCGAGTTGCAACAAGGGCACGGGGCAGACACTTTCTCATAAATCAAGCTTAGGTGACTACTGAATGTTGTTGACTAGGGCAAGGAATGCTCATGCGAGCAAAGAAGAAAGCTCGTCCAGTAGAGAGAAAAGCTCAAGAAGTGTAAGCTCGTCAAGTAGAGAGAAAAGCTCAAGAAGTGTCATGGAACAATAGAAATACTCGCAGCTAACTTGATAAAATGAGCTTGTAATGAAGGATCCGCCCCAAACCATGGGTTTTGGTGCTTCTCACATGTCTATCAATGGGCAGAACAAAAAAAAATTATTTTACATGATGAACCTTCTTATACTTGCAACCAAAGTACTAATTTATTAATATAGAAGATACAACTGCTTACTAACACATCCCTGCCCCACCCATGCATCATGCATCACTAGTTAATCCTTTATCATGCACATCTTTCTCTATGCCCCACTCAACCATACACATGCAGTGTCTAAGCTCCTCCTCCTCAGCATGACCCTCGTAAGCCCACCACTTCTCGTAGAGGTCTTCTCCGTCTCATGGTTCCTTCTCCTCACCTTCATTGCTTCTAACCTTAACCACAATTTCTACTGATTTCTCTCAATTCTAGCTAATTCCTGCTTCTATTTGCAGATTTTGACATTGTCAATGTCTTTCTCTCATAATCACTTTATCATATGTGAGTTTCCCTATATTTCAGGTAAAATCAGATCAAATGCAGCAATCCTAATCCAAATTGGCAAATTTGGATGGTTAACTTTCCAAAACTATGGACCCAAAAAAGGAGCTACATGAGGCTCCCACCAAGATCAGGAAGAATCAAGGTATGCATCAATCCCTGGTAACTCAAGACACAAGGAACATGTTACCATTGTATTAAGGCTTGACCCTCCATATTTGATCAAAGAAAAGAAATTCATGAATCACAATTCCAATTGACAGCTTGTATATCAAAATAATCTTAGAAATTGGCACTAGCCATAGCACATTATCAAAGAACAAGGAACAATAGAATGTATAGAGGTTCTTTGTGCATTGTGTTCTGAAAAAAATGCAAGCGGAGAAATATTATGGGTTGATCTGACAACGTATGGGATTTAGAAATCTTCAAGACCATATAGAACCTTGAAAACCATTAAAAATCATTACAATTAATAGCATGTAATTTAAACACTCAACCAAAATAAAATCACATGGTAATGTGGTTTGACCATTTTAGATTGAGATGGGCAAACTTCACCTAACAGCCTTAATACAATATGAAAGTTAGAAAAGATAATATAAAAAAAAACAGAGATTTAAAAAACATAATATTTTCAATGGAAAGAGAAAACAAGTAGCGTGAAATATAAATGCCAACTTCAAACCATAAGAAAAAACATTAATCATAAATGCCTACAAGGGAAAAAATAATAATACCAACCAGTCACATCCTTGGAATGCCCACGAAACGACTCAAGCTCTTTCATGGATCTAATATCATAAAGCTGAAATCAACAAATAGCATTCCAAAAATTAATATTAAAAAAATAAAACTCTAGAAAAGTGAAATAGCAAGAAATAAATAATCTGTAAAATCAACAACTGGAATAAAAGAAATGAATGCAAGCTTCAAAATAAAGAAAAGAAGGTAAAGTGAGCTTCACTTAATTTTCTAAAAGAATTAAATTAGTAGTCAGCACTCTATCTTACATTATAAGCAAATAAGAATATGAGATCTTCTGTGCATTGTATTACAATGGCAGATGTTTGCTAATTTCCTTAATAATTTGTTGTTATGTTCATCCTAATCTTCACTCCCTCCTGGCATCTCCTCTCCAGCCTTATCACTGCCATCCGACAACCAAGGAACCTTCGGTAAGTCCTTCCTTTGTTTTCATTCTTTCCCTTCTACTTCATTGCTGACCTAAAGTAAAGTGCACACGATGTGTGGGGTAGTGATAGCTGACCAGTATCCAGCATGAACAGAGACGCAGAGACCTTGGTCCAAGGGGTCTAAAACCTCTAACGGAATTACAATAATTTGTATGAATGAAATGGTTTTTAAAATAAATATGATTCACTTTAAAACTATTAGCTATGTGGTGTTCTAGCATGATTCAAAGTCAGATATGTGTTTTGACCAAACAAATATAAAAGCCTATATCTCCCCCAAACAAATAACACACAAAACACTGCAAAGAAAATTATAGTTTGTCTTCGCCCTAAACAAATTTATAAAGTCTGCCATCTAAATTCTTGCATTGCCGAAAAAGGTCAATTGTCTGTCTTAAACCAAAAGAATATTGTATATCCTGGAAATTGAGGAACCATTTTTGAGTTATAATATACCATACTTAATCCAGATTTATAGCTAGACAAAATACATAATATTAAATTTGGACTGCAACATAAAAGAAACCAATTCTTCTTGTGCAGATAAAAGAAAAAAAAAGGGTAATTGACACAAGTTGAAAGATTTTCTCTAAAAATATAGTCAACTAGAGGAAACTATGCCTACCTTAATGATTTGATCCTTCGAAGCAGTCAGCACCCAGTTACCATTTTGGTTCCATTTAACACAAAGCACAGTATTCTTATGGCCGTGGCTGCAGATGGAATCATGAGTTCAACCTAAAAAACCTACATAGTTGTAAAGATAACAAAACGGAACTACACATACAATGAACAGAGCTCTTTCCCTGTTTTAGCATCCCATAATTTTATAAGATTGTCCTTTCCCCCTGGCACAACAAGACAAAAAAAAATACATTCACACAGAAATTTCAGAAAAAAAAAGTATAACTAATCGAAACATCAAAATATAGAAAACATACAAACCTGACACAAGTAATGATTTGGTTGGGTGCCAGTCAACACTCTTGACATCCCAACCATGGCCTGCCTGAGTTCAAAGCATGGAGAAAGAAACCCAAGGTTATTTTGAAGAGAGTAGAGATTATAACTTGTGCATACCATTTTATTTGAATATCAACAAACTAACAGGTTGAGAACATACAAATTATACTAGCGAAAAACTTCAAAATGTTAGCATTCTTCAGTATACCACATAATAACATAGGACCCTTACCTATTACTTAATGATTTGGTAATTATGTAAACCAATAAAAGCAGCAGTCATTATGGTCCCAACTATTTATGCATGGCCTCACTTTCTCTTGTCATAGAACAGCCCAACATAGGGCAATTTATTTAGATAAACCAAGGGTCCTGCAGATATCCTCATTCAGCTGAAGATAACTGAGGGTTCCTCTGCCTCTCCTAGCAGTAGTCTCCTAATCCCAACCAATGCATTTACAAGTTAATTATTTTATAGCAACAACATTGTGACTAGTCAAATAGGAGTTCTAAAGGCCATAATTAGCACAAACCTGCATCATATTTCCATCTCAAACAGGTTGCTTTCCGGTCTCTAATGAATCAGAGAAAAGGGGAGGGATTTGAGTGTAGTAGAAGTGTACAACGAACAACAATTTCTCACCTTAACAAAAAAAAAGGTTTACACGGGAAAGTTTAGCTAGAATATTAGAGGTAGGTGTCGCAGGGTCAAGATTTGAGCAGTAACATTGTCAAACTCTCAGGCTGTAAACCAGCAAAGAGATTTTCCTAATTTTTGACTGAATCCTTCCTCATATGTTTTGAGGCTCAAGGTTATAGTAAAACAAATTTCGTACAGAAAAATAGTAGCCTGCAATAATTTCAGTCCAATGGAAAGACATAAATGCAACACATATAGCAACAAGCTTTGTATACGTTCAGCATTTTCATTCACTTGGACACAAAATGTACAGAAATAAAAAACAGTCCACCAGTCATTGCTTTACTTCTTCCCATGTAAACAAGAAGTGGAAGCGCGATGAAAACTAAAGAAGTGAGGATCATGGAGAAGTGGAAGTGAGATGAAAATGATGGATTATGGAAAGACCAAACAACACAACAGAAACAAGGTATTCTAGAATAGTAGAAGGTGTAAAATGTAAACATGCTGAGCATCTATATTGAATCTCATCTTGTTACAGTTGTCTGCATTTACCAACCTTGAGCTATTAAATGCTTAACACGAAGTGGTGTAAGCTGGTAATAAATTAGAAACATTACCAGTTAATGATCTCTCTTCCTGGCATCTTGCAAAGTCCCAAACCTTAACAGTTGTATCGTCAGAGCAAGAACAGAATTTCAAATCTGTTCGACAAAAACTGTTGAACACACATCAACTCAAGCAAGATAAATACCATCTGAGCCAGACATAAATTTATGTACATTCAAATACATAACATACCTCAAGTCTCGCACTGATTCTTTATGCGCTGTTTTGTTGACCTTCACATTATTCATGTTACTCTGCCAGTACCTAAGTTTTTTTTCCAGAGGTAAACATACAAAATAAAGAGTATGAAAAAGTAAATAACTATAATAAATTTGTAAGGTAGCAATACCATACTTGATTGCACCACCATCATCTCCAGTAACCATCCAATTGTCATTGTGACTCCAAATCATTGACCTGATTGCATTGTCATGAGCCTAGAGAATAAAAATATACATCAGAAACAAATCCATTAAGAATTTCAAAACTAAACACACAAATGACACCTGAAGAATCATTTCAAAATTGAAGGATTGACCATTCCATAAAGTAAATTCACCGCTCTGTGATCCAGTAATGAGACGTCGGCCTGTAGGAGCCCACTTCAAGATAGAAGATAAAGGCATTAAAATCAACCTGTGATATATGCCAAGAAAAAAATACTGAAACATAAAGAAGGAACAAGTGCAAAATCCCAAATTTTAATCAAGGATTAACTAGTAGTAATTAACCATAACGAGATTAACTAGGGCTGAATTGATGATTTTGTGGCTGAACCAGGGTCTCCAGGGGTTGATTTTGGAGTAATAGGACTCAATTGTGGTTCAATTTGAAGTTCTCTACCTTGCTAAGGTTGTCTAGAGAGATTTTAATTCACTAATCCATTGATGACAGCTCTTTTAGTGACAGATTGGGTCACTCAATGACAAGCGGACTTTAATTACAAATGGTCATCGTCACTAGCTGCAAGTTGGTTGTTTAGTCTTACTGTGATCTTATTGTAGATCCTAAGTGGGCAGACAGGCGGGTGGGTGGGTGTGGTGGTGAGGGTGGGTGACCAAAATTTATTGAATCAGGAAATCTTCATTGGAGGTAGGGTAATGCAAAATGTTAATGCTGGATAAAGTTATGTTTATGATGTAAACAGAACTCTTATGTTATCTACATGGTGTAATTGAAGAAGGGAAGAAGGGACAATGTGGAACATCTTTTAAACAAAAATAAAGAACAGCACAGAGATTTTAGCAGCAGTAATAAGCAAAAAAATACAATATGAGAAAGAAAAAAAGGCAAGGCAAAAGTTTCAAGATCAAAACCAAGTCTTCATTTTTGTATTTCTGGACGAGCTCTGAAGAAATAGAAAGTCTTGCAACTTACAAGGACTTTATTAATGGAACACCTATTTTTGTTTGTTGAGGCATGAACAAACTTGGCAGCATAACTTATGGAAGGGTTGTCTGCATATGCAACTGTTGGTAGGATCTGCACAAATAAACAACTTCAGTAACAAAAATATTTGCTGGATCTTTCGGAAAGACTTGAGAAGTCACAGTATTCCAGTCAATGATATTTCCTACCACTGTTTAATTAATCATTTTGGTCAGCCAATATGTATGCATAGGTACATTGAATTCCATCATGCAGTTAGACAAACATGCACTCAATGGAAGAGAGATTAAGTAGGCACCTAATATGCAAATTGTATATTGTTTTAATTAACAATTGCTCCTGAAAAAACCAATTGAATTTGAGCCACCTATTACCTGTTGAACTCCCAACCAAAAACTAATCATCTCCTGCAGCGAAAAACCATGAAGATCCCAATGAACTAACTCTTCATGCAACCTATTCTCTCACCTCATATAGCATTGACAAGAGAAGGCCACATTCCTGACTACTAACCTTCCTGTTTCCTTGCCATCAGTAGCAAATTATAAATGCTAGGAATCTAATGAGATACTAGTCAAATATGCTCTTCCTAAAGAAGATTAATGTTTCATACACAATTAATGTTTGAAGTTTATTTGATAGAGACAATACACTTATTTGTTAGTTAAGTTTTGGGTCTTAATTGCAACTTGTTATCTCTTATGATAGATGTAGGCTCCTTTTTATGAACGATTTATATTGATTAAGTCATTGACAAGTAACATTGAATTATTTTTACAAAAATAATACTTTGATCTCTTTAGTGAGACCTGCATACACGAACTATGTCATGTCCCAATTGCATATTCCATGGACACTTTTGAAAGTCGAGAATTCAAAAGTTTCAACAAGTTCTAATCGTGTTTTGAAAACATTTGCATTGTGCCAGCAATTGTATCATTATGAGTGTAAAAAATGTGATGAGACATCTAAAAACTATAATCAATTAAAGTTCGATATTTTTCAATTTTCATTAAAGGAAGTTCCTAATTCCACAACAAATGCATCTATGTCACTACTAAGTTGTAAGCTAAAGCAATCAGGGAAGGACTAAAGAAAGTTGGTTTATTATATGACTAGGTAAAGGAGCACAATCAAGAACAAGCATTATCCTAGAGAAAAGATTTTCTATATTTTACATATCCATTCCTTTAGCAGAAAATGTTTTCTGAATTTTTCAATGTTTCTCTTTGAGGAAAACATAGTCAGGGATTTTTTTTCTAGTCAACAGAAAATTTGACCATTTGAAGGGGAACAACTTCTACCTAAATCAAGCAAAAGATCTTTTCCCACACCATCGGCAACTCCCAAACACAAACAATAACCCTCCACATTCACCATCATCTACCAAGAAACAAGATGAAGTAACCAATTGAGACCGAGCTGATGTCGCCCGTCAAGATCGTAGCTCATCAGCGGGCTGAAGAAGCTGTTGGTCACACCAACTTTGTCATTGTGCCACCCTCATTCCAATTGTTGCCAACTGAGAACATCCAAGACCAAGCCACCATCATTCACTGAAATCGTCACCTCCTCACCAAGACCACCGCTTATCATCCACCTCCTACTGTTGCGCTAGCAAAAGGAATTGCTGGCGACAGCAGATCTGTGTCAAACTCAAAAAGAAAGTTGTTGGTCGTGATCTGGGCAAGCTGTTGCCAGATCTGCCACCAACTTAGGAAAGAAGAGGAGAGGAATGGAAAATATTTTTCTTGTACCAAGCCAAATAATTAACTATCTCGTAAAAAATTTCCTTGAAAAATGTTTAACAGAGACAATATTTTGCAGAAAACAGACCAACCCATAGTGGCAAAAAAATAATAGATTTAAGCAACAAAGAGAAGTCAACAAAAAAATGTGTCCAAGATAGTTCTAAATGGATGCTTTGTTCTTAACCTAAATGGATGCTTTTTTCTTGATCAAATTGCAGAACATAGTATTCAAAAATATTGGAGAATCAAATTACTAACATCCAAGACAGCAGCTGGAGTCGGTTGCAAAATGGGTCTGTCTTTGCCATCCTGCTGCCACATGCGAACCTGCAAACATTGACATAAAAACATTAGAAAGAATCTCTAAACAATTTTTTATAAAAAACAAATATATGATGTAGAATAGCAACAAAAAAAAAAAGATTAGATAATCAAATCCATGAAAACCCCTACCTCTTCCACCATGCATCCTAACATCTAAACAAGGAAGATGAAAAGTAGGACTCAGATAACAAGAATTCAAGAACTACTTGACAAGGCTAATAGATCAGATAGGTCATATCATCTTGTAGTTGTTCGAGAAAAAGAAAATAATACACAAATTCGCATACTCAGAAATGAAATATCCTAGATAAACAGAAAATAGGCGATAAATACAACATGGTCAGAACAAACAATTGCCAAATTCACACACTTGAGAATGGAATGCCCTAGATAAACAGAAATAGAGGCAATAAATACAACAAGATAAGAGCAAAATTTACCAAGTTAAAGACATAATTTCATGACTGTTTAAACAACTCTGCTAGCATTCTCATAGCATTTCAACCAACAATTAGGATATGGCACAACCAATAATTCCTAACAACAAAGCAGGATACAAAGCTACTTATCAACAATAAATATAAAAAGTAACCTGCATATATCGGACAACAGTGCTAGTATAGTCCACAGCTCGCCTTTGGACAACTTTTCGCATTCTTCTAGCAGCAAAACTGTCTCCATATGCTGCAAAATAAACAAAGATTTAGACCTAGTCCATGAAATTGTTGCTCTATGAGACCAAGTAGATTAAGATTCAAAAACATCAAACTAGAAGACTAATATACTCCAACACAAATGGCCTAAACCCGCAGTCCATATATGTCACTCTAAAATACCAAGTTGATCAAGATTCAAAAACACCAAATTGAAGACTAATACTCCAAGCAATGAACGTCAAGAATAATCAGAACAAAGTAAAGATCATAAAAAATCATGTTATCAGTAAATTAATATGCAAAAAAGGTTGAACTACAGAGATTAAAGTTTGGGACTGAAGAAATCAGATACGTAGTAGCAATAATCATTGGAATGAATTCCATGAAAGCGTTGAACTACAGAAATTAAAGTTTGAACAAGCTACTCCAAGATTGTGCTTAGATTCCAAAATAAAAAGGTTCATGATCCCATTCACCAAACAAAACAGAACAGAAGAACCATCTGGGAAATGCGTGGAACTAAATGTTTACACCTTCCCTTCTAATTTTTCCTTTTGAGTGTAACTGTGTCATGGCAATCCTTATCATGGTGGTGCCCAGACGGAGGAACAGCAGGGAGCAGTACCTTCCCGCATTTCCTCCCTGAACCTCCTCGCCCTCCCAGTCTTAACAGCTAGCCATGAACGACAAGACATCTCAGAGGACAAAAGAAAGCTATTTATGTACTTGCTAGAGGCATTAAGGATAGCCTAGCGAAACACTAAACATCGACGGTCTCCATCGACACCTCCCAGCCCCTCTGCCCAAGAGGCAACATAAAAAAATGAAGAGACAGCAAGGATTAAAGGCTCCGAACTAGAATTCTAACAAGACTACCTTCGTAAGGCGCCGGCGTCCGAGGGAATTCCGGCGCCAGATTCGTGGAAGAAGCTGACGGCTGCCGCGAGGGTGGAGGCGGCACTCGGGGGAACTCCGGATTCTGCGATGGGTCGCCGTACGTCATCTCCGACTGTCCACTTGGTAACCGTAAACCCTAAATCGCAAACGGATGGGAAAGAAAATGACCGGGATCAGGGGTTTGACCCACCGACCGGAGTTGTAGTTAGTATCAAACCGTGCGGTCCAAAGAGTAATAATTGAACCAATAAACCAACTATTTTTGTCATTTCATGAAATTTGTTGA
>JBAMIE010000022.1:111846-126577 GCA_037177295.1 Kaempferia parviflora | reverse complement strand
TCGTAGGAATCATACTGCAAAATTTAACCTATGCTTACATAAGTTGTTCACTTCTGTTCCAAATTTTTAAAAACATGCTTAGAAGTAGTAGTACTCTGTTCTAGACTTGCACATAATTGGACATTGTTCTATTTTGGGTTTCAAACTATTACTCACCCAGTCCTTTCAGAAAACTTTGAAAGGATGCTATGTTACACATAATTGTACATTGTTCTTATCGAGCTCCTCAATTCTACTTCTGAAACTTTTGAGATGTCCCTACACTTGGAAGTTTAAGTTGAAGTTTTATTTATTTATTTATTTATTTGGCATCAAGTATTTAGTTCTTTAAACTGATTAATTCTGAGGGTGACTGAATCTTATGAAAGTTTTCCACCATTTTAAAGTCCGCTTCTTACTAGAGGGATAATTTCTTGTAGTATGTTGAGTTTTGAATATTAGATTTTTTGGTTATTTGTTAGAGGACCTAACTATTGCCCAGGGCAAGTTGATGCTCTTTCTTTCATACGAAGGTGTTCAATCCAATGCTAATGGCTCTGCCCCAAGTGATTTTGATGCATTGGCATGCCCTCTGCTTGGCTGCCTTTGCCTGCCAATGTCATTCGAATCTTACCAACAGATCGAGTTCGATCAGCCTAATTGAGATGACTTTCATTCCTTTTGCTCGTCAGGTCCAAAGCCTTTTTTTTTTGTCTTATTTTATCCTTTGGCACTACTAAATTAAGGACTAAATTAAATTGAAAAGAAGTCCCTATTATTATTATTATAATTAAAAAAATTATAATTAGAAGAGCTATATCTCATTTGATGATCGGAACGACACAGCCTGAGTTTAATTAGTCAGTCCGCTTAAAGGGGTTTAAGGTCGGAGTTAAAAAAAGTCTCAACCTCGAACCACCAACTCACACTCCAAGTGAGACACGCGATTTAATTATCAAAAAGCAGCTCAACAACTTCCATTTTTCTTCCGCACTCTGATCAACAAGATCATTTCCACCATAAATTCACAATACTAAACAAATCCTTATTATTTATTTATTTAATCAACAAGATCATTTCCACCATTAATTTACAATACTAAACAAATCTTTATTTATTTATTTATTTATTTATTTAATCAACAAGATCATTTCCGCCATAAATTCACAACACTAAACAAATCTTTATTTTTATTTATTTATTTATTTTTAATTGTCACCAAATATCCAATTTACGTTGATTACCAAGATGAATCGAAAAATATTTTCATCAATCCTACGTTCTTAGATCAATTATTTATTAAAAAAAAATTCATCCATTGATTTATTAAAGTTGGAACTCGATCCAATCCTAGGTCACAGAACAAATCTCTTGATGCATGCATCATCATAATGCATCATCAAAGATCAAGGTCAAGAAATGCATCGGTTGGCAAGACGATGAGAGTGTTCATGTGCACGGATGATGCGGGCAATGAATATGATGGACGTACGTAATCTTCCTCATAAAGATGGGCCAACTGTTCTTATCTAGCTATCTATCTATCTCTCGATGTGACTCCATCTCTCTGCTAATCAACAAAACTGCTGCCGACCTGCATTAATCTTTACAGCCTAAGAACCCTACACCTGTCTTCTTTTTTTCAAGCAATTCAAAGCTTTTGCATCTCTGATTCTGTCTGTGCATGAAGCAATAACTGCTGAGACTTGTCTGCATTGATACACTTTCATCATTGATCCATCTAATTTAATGAGGATGAGGATTAATAATGCATTTTAATTCTTAGGACTATAAATGAACTAATTCGAATAATTTTAGTGTTCGATTTAGTAAAAGTTTATTTATATTCGTTCAATATACACGAGATCAATTAAATAAATAAGTTTGAACAACTTGTTAAACTAAACAAACTTAAACATATATATGTTCAGCTCGTTGATGTCTATGAACAGGGTTCGTGAACCATATTTATTAATAAAATTCTTATCAACATACTAAATAAATAAATAAATAATAAAATAAAATAAAATAAACAAATAAGTTTGAATTATCAAACTCAATAACCAATCAAACAAACAAAAGTTTCAAACAATCAAACAAACTTGAATAGAAAGCTCGATAGCGTTTAAATGAACCAAACTCGAACCAAATTTAAACCAAGCTCGAACCAAGCTCAAGCCAAGCTTGAATTGAGTGCTCGATAACACCTAAATGAACCAAGCTCAAGCCAAGCTTCAAACAAGCTCAAGCTCATAAAAAATAAACCAAGCCAAGTTTGAACAATTATTTCAATTTTAAGCTCAGCTCGTCTTGGCTCGGTTACCTTATCAAACAAGCTTGAACAACCCAAAGCTCGGTTCGGCTCGGCTTGTTTACAGCCCTAATTATACAAGCAAACAGTTTCTTTGTTTGTTTCTGATCCTTTGTGCTCAGTAATCACTTGGAGATAAAATAAAAGGGAGACAATAATATTCATCAATATTATTTGCTTTCTCTTGCTAATAGATCTTATTAGACATGACAAGTAGTCAAGGGATGTAGCACATTTGAGAAACGTAAGATTAAATGTATAGGATAGAGCCTCAAAAAGTTTTGATCTACCTGTGTGTTTTATAATATTTGCCAAATATTTTAGTGAACGTCTATTTTGTACAAGTTGTCTCCTATGTTAAGTAGGTTACTCTTGTTTATGCACATTTAAGTGTTACTGTTGACAAAACAAGTTCTGTTGTTTCTTTGGGATATTTAGTAGCCTAAACTAAATGTTGTAAGGGATGCATCTGTATGACATGAGCTTCTTGGTCTGCGTCATAGAAGCATGCTCAGTCTACTGTTATATGTTTAAATGGTTAGTATATTCGTTTAGTTGATTTATACTGATATAAATTTCAGGGGATCATTGATGATGGTAGGATTTTCATCTCTTTTTATTGTCTGTTGTTATTTTCTTTTACTTTCTTTTTTGCTCTTTTGAAATCATTTATCTTTGTTTTTTTTTTTTTTTTTTGATGCACTGAATTCCCTTAACTTTCTTTGTCCAGCAGGAAATGTTAAAGGATTCCGTTAGGACAAAAACATATCAGAATGTTATTTATCAGAATACAAATCTATTCAAGAACAAGGTCGTCCTTGATGTAGGTGCAGCAATAGGAATTTTGTCTCTCTTTTGTGCTAAAGCAGGGGCAAAGCACGTATATGCAATAAGTCATTTTCTGAAATACCTTCTCTTCTTCTCTGATCCAGCACACCACTTGTGAAAGTTTTTGGGGCATTAATGGAATGCAAATGGAATGAATTAACTGCATAAATAGTTGGAATTCCTATCATATCTGTGGAATGAGCAATCATGTAATGGGAAAATGACAGTTATTCCCTAACTAGTTTTAGATATGTAGAACTGTTCTTTGAGCATCTTGAAAGGGATTTCTTTTCCCTAGTAGCTTATAATTTTCTTTCTTGTTTTCTGTGAATTTCTGGACCCCCATGTGAGACACAGTATATACAGAGAGTAATCACAAGTATAGACTTTCTTACTGGAGTTTTAAGTGTCCTCCTTTTTCTTCTTTTGTCCTTCCATGAACCAAGTTAGCTAGTTCCTACTTGCATAGCTAGTGTTTTTTATTATTCCCCTGATTTGATTGGTGTTATTGTGTTAAATCTGATGTGCAGGTGGAATGCTCTCAAATGGCTGACATGGCAAAATAAATAGTTTGATCTGATGGTGACCAGTGATTATCTAAATTTGATGATTGCACTCCTAAGCTCCATCTTACTTATTTGTCATATTTTATTTATACAGTTATAACTGTGCCAAAAGGGAAAGTTGAAGAGATTGGCTTCCAGTGTCATGCATGTAGATGTTATCATCTCTGAGTGGATGGGCTATTTCCTTTTGTTTGAGAACATGCTAAACACAGTTCTTTATGCGCGCGATAAATGGCTTGTAAGTGATATTCTAGTTTGTTTCTTTTCCCCAAACATCAAATTTGCATTTTCTTTCATTGCCATGATCATACCTACTTAGTTCTTTATATGGTGCTTGGATATGTTTACTATCTCTTGATGTGCCTCACTATCCCCTAGTGCTCGAACATCTGAGGCTCAGTATAATTGCTCTTAAGTTTGATTAAAAACTTAATGGTCTATAGTCTGTATAGGCTAAACATAATGACAGTATCAAATCTTCCTCTTAATCTTCAGTTAATTTTGTGGGTAATTGTTTTTTGAAAAACTTGTCAAAGCAAGTAAGCTTCTTTGTGTGCACAACTAGCATAATAACCACATTTGATGTTCTCTAATGATACACCAAAATTCATGCACAACTTGTAAAAGGCAAAATATAATGATCAATGAAACACGTATCACATCATTGTCTCAAAGTGCCAATTGGTATTAGTTGGTATGACTGAAACTTATTGTTCCAACAAGTGACTATTATTGATATTGTTAGGCATTGATAAATGCCACTATACCAACCTTGTGGACATAGTTTTACTAGCATCAATTGAGATAGGCTTGTGGATAGCATTCAAAATTGACTCAGATAAAAAATTTGACCAAGGTAGGAATATTCTCAACAACATCAAAGAGGACCAATTATACCACGGCGAATTTTACCGTATATTTGTGCCGGTTTCATTCTACTTGTGCCAATCTAATTCAACTCCTAATGGTTCATTTAGAGATATTTATGGACACGTAGGGAAATTAGGCTTGACATTGGATTTCCTAGGGGCATTATGTAAAATTATGGACTAGCCTTATTAGAATGTTGTGAGAATCAATACTCTTATCTGTTGCACAACATTCATTGTGGTATTAGGGGAAAAAAAACAATTATTAGTCAAGATGCTTGCTATACTTTTATAATGTTTGGCTTTAAAATTTTAATTTAATTGACTCTCTAATTTTTATAGGCTTATATTTGGAGATGTAAACAAGTAACTAACAGATTAAACTTCATGAGTTGATCTTGGGCTGAGATAAACTTCAGGATTGAACGATGCTCTGAACCTTGCATTCTGTAACTTGATAATTCAAAGAACACATACAAATTTCTCCCCCAAGCTGTTTGTTTCCAAAGTTATAAATAATCTTTTCATTAACAAAACCAACATGTAACATGAGTCAAGCCTGAAGGTCTAGAATATTAAGTTAAATTTTTAAGAAAATAACAATTATGAAAAGTTCACTATAAGCCTAACAGTAAATTATCTTCAAAATTACAGACAACAAAATATACTCTTTTGTTTCATTTCTTAAACAGAAGAACCACAAATAGTTATAAATCACAGAATAGATACTCAAATATCTAAATTGAATATTCATTAATACTTGAAAGGAACAACCTAATATAACACTTCTTTACTAAATAGTAACCATTATTGGCTAATAAGAAGCACATCTTTTAGCTCTTACCATAACACAATGTCTCGTAAAATTCAATGTATATTAAAATGGCAAAATAATGAACTAAATATATAAAAAAAAGACAATGCGATAACATTGAACCTTACCCTTACTCTCTATACATCAATTATAAAAGTGCATCTCTTAATTGAACTAACCCGTCTTTCTATTTGACTTGAGAATTAATTAGGGGTGCAAACGAATCGAGCCGGTTCACGAGCTTTTCAAGCCGGCTCAAAAAATATTCAATTCGTATTTGAAATTATCGAATTCGAGCTGAACACGAACATGTTCGATAATTTTTTCAAGCCGAATTCGAACCAATAATATGTTGTTCAAATGTTCACGAGCCGCGCGCATGCCGAATTTGAATCGAATTCTAATTATTTTTACATAATTTTAATTTAAATATATTCAAATTAAGGTTCGAATAATTTGAACAGATTTCAAATTTAAGTCCTTTCGAATTATAGTTCGAATATGCTCGAATCAAGGTTCGAACAATTCGAATTGAACTCGAGCTCAAATTTTATTTCGAATCGAGTTCAAGCCAAAATTATTTATATTTTCGAGCTTCGAATATCATATATATTTTTCGAGCTTGAACTCAAATATCAATATTTTTATATTATTCAGTTTGATTCGATTTGTTTGCACCCCTAGAATTAATCCTTACCCTTACATGGCCAAAATTTCATTCAATCACCAAAATTGAATCAAACCTCCATCCAATCAAAATCAATCACCTAATAATAAAGCCTAGCAAATAGTCAAGACTCAAGGGATGCATTTATATATTAGCTCACATATTGATAATTGAATTCAAAACATAACACATAGCTCAAAATAAGTATCTGAATAATCAAATAATAAATAAAAACAAGTCTAGGGCACAAAAGTGATGCATGCATTTTAATGTTTGGTAGCTTAACATGCATTAGGACAAAAAAAATAGTATTCTTTTGAAGATTTGAAGACAATTTTTTGAACCAAGAACCATCTTCTGTTCCAATATTTATTTTTTCATTCAACTCAACTCAATAGTTTTGAACGCTTGGGGTGGTGGTGAGATTATATAACAACATCAGTATCTTATAAAAGATTAACAATCATAATACCTGTAAGATAATATATACTTAGTTTGTAAAGACAATTTAGATAGTTTGACCATGTTAAGTCATGCCATGTTAGGTTAAAAATTGAAAACTAAATGTATAAAATATTATTAGATTGAGTAATTTATGAAATAAAAACTAAGATGGGAAAGACTGAGGATTGGCCAACGTTAGGTAGTGGTACTTGTTATATGGACCAAATATGATATATTTTATATATATTGAACTACCACAAAATTTAATATCTTCAATCATTCAAGTAGATATTATTTGGTAAAGCTTATGAATTGCAGGAGATAAATGACATGTATTATGGATTTTAATGAGAAAAACATTGTAAGAGCGTCTTCATTGCTATACAGATGTTTGTTTATGGTCAATATCTTCATCCAATAATTTGAAAAGATGTACAATCTTTGGTAATTTTATAATCTAGAACAACCCGAGCTGGGAGGAAGGGTAGAGGTGAGGAGAGGGAAAACTGGACATGTTCATGAGCAAGCTTATCAAGGCATATAATCTGTTTTGTACAGGCCCAAGATCAAAGGCTACACACTGGAAACAAACTGTTCTTTACCTTGATGAAGTTCTAATGATTTGTTAGGATGAAGTAATAGAAGGGAGCATAACTGTGGAGGCCAATAAGAAGAACCCGCGGGATCTGGAGATCAACTATTCATTAAATGGGAAACATTGTCAAGTTTCTCTAGCCCAACACTATAAAATGAGATAGCTGGAGTTTTTGCTGATGAAGTAAACAATGTGATTCATGTGGACTCCCACGCTTGAAGTTGGAATTGTTGTGTTAAACTATTTTGTAGTAGTTGATAAGATTTTATGAAATTATATCATCTTTGTTGATTAAGATGAGAGAGATGTTAATTGATGTAACTTTATTTGAAGCTTCTTCTCACAGGACAGTTGCATCATGTACGTGATTGCTGCCTTGGGGCACAGTTGAGTTGGCAATTGCGGATCATATATTGTTAAGGCAAGGGGTTGAATCTCAGCAATGTTGAGAAAAATACCCTCCTTGCAGTGACCAACTGTAGTTTTCCGAATTATCTCCACAAAGATAGTTATGAGATTGACCGTGTGGGGTTGCTCAGGTAGTGGATTCCATCTTTTAGTACAATGTATGCAATTGCTGAATTCTATTTACTTAAATGGTGTATGAATGACTCCAGATTAACATTCTTTGTTACCACAAAATGACGCCAACACTAATGTACTAGCTAAAAGAGAATGAACACTAAAATTACACACTTTGAATACACAATACCAAACATACATCCTCCCAATGTTCAATCAGAACTATCGAATTTGTTTAGCTACATTCTATTAATACACAATCAGAAGAAAAAAAACTAAAGAAGTTTTTTTAGCCACATTCTCTCAATACACAATCATAAGAAAAGAATTAGCTTTTTTAGCTAATACATATCATCAGTCGTCAAGAAACAATCAGCTATACACAATCATCAAGATCAAATCTGTCGCCCAAAAAGATTATACCCAGCATCGATACACAATCAGCTTACCCAGAATCAGAGCTCAAGTCCCCAGGTTAAAATTGAGTTAGTTAGTGTGGAGCAAAATTGCTACCATATGACAAGGGTTTGAATCATGACAAAGGAAAAAAAACCCTCCCCATATAGGTCAATTATAGGTTTATTATTTACCTCATCACATGGAGGTGACACAAAATTTATCCTAAATGTCAATAGAAAACTTCCATGATACCGAAATTGTCACCTCCAAAATTTATCTGTTTAAAAAAATGGATACACAAAAAAAAAAAAGGCATAGTAAAAGAAGGGTTTATATTAGTCTGTAAGATTTTTCATAACAAATTCCATAAGGTCTTGACTAGACATTGCGAGCACAGAAGAGGGACCTCCACCTCTACAAAGATTTCACAGCTGTGCTATTTCCTATTAGACAGATAGCATACTAATATCAGAACACTGGGCTTCCATATATGTACAAGCAATTCTGCAACTATAATACCTATAAGATAAAAGCTAAAGAGCATCACATTACTGATGTTGTATTCATGCGTAACTTCAGAAGTTTGTATCTCAAGTTGCCAAACAAAAGATCAAGAGAATAACTAGGTGGCAGAAGAGAAATATTAGCAAGTTATCAGGCATTCAGGAGGGAAGTTGATCCCAGTTCAGCGAGTCTATTGATCAAGAGTCATGCTGCTGCCTCTCTTGTTGTATCGATTGGAAAATCCGGACAGCAGACTCTGTGGCAGACCTAGCATTGTGAGGCACAACCTTGATGACCCGAGTTTGGCTATCCCTTCCACTGGACTGCGATGGGCAATTAAGGCTGTTAGCTACTGGAGATGTAGGAAGAGGAGGTCTTTGCAATCTTCCTTCTGGACGTGCACCCTCAATTGGACTGCTTGCAGTACTTCCTTGCAACTCGCTGTTCTTTGATACCTGAAACTTTCCAAGATAGCCAGAAAATACTTTATCCCTTGGAGGATGGAACATGTTACAAGAGCCCCTGGAGTACTGAACACTTTGGACATTGGCTTGTGAACCAGCTAGATTGCTGACCTGTTCAACAGCAGAACTTGAGATGATTGGGTTCAAGGGTCGGAGGTTGTAAGGTAAAGGATAATAGTGGGGTGGAATCGCAGGCGGACCGGAGAAACCCATGTTTGGTGGTTGATGAGATGCTGGAACACCATGGGCTGGGTTTACAAAGTCCCCGGGGAGAGGAGATAGTCCAAGAGGAGTGCAGCCTCCATAGAGAGGGGCCATGAAGCCACCAGGTGATGGACAAGGTCCAGAATATGGTTTGTAAACAAGTCCCTCAGATGGTGACATAACTGGAACTAGCCATTGATTTGCCAAAGGAGGAAAACACCAAGGACTTTGCTTGTCATCAGGAGCCATTGGCAGTGAAGAAGGAATAACAGAGTTTTGCCCAACTTTTGAGACTCGAACTTGTGGACTCATTTTTGATCCATCCTCATATGCAGGGAGAACTGGGACTCCATCAGTGTCATCCTCTATTGGCTGCTCCAAATTATGTTTTTCCTTACGAAGATCAACTCGTCCCCTTGATTCCACTGGACGTGAAATAGTGTTGCATTGAGGTAATTTGGTATTATTTGGAGTTTTTACTGAGGGTTTGTTTAAGTAAGTATTCCCTTCAAGAAGTAACTGAGGTGATGCAGCTATCAACTTCTGAACCTGTTTCAATAGAATGTTATGGACAGTGCAAGAAGATAGAGGACCACATGAACATAACTAGCTGAGCTGTTGAAACTAACCTTTATCAACCGGTGAAGCTCAAACACTTGCATTCCAAACACCCTCTGCTGACTAAAAAATAGAACAAGTGTCATTACTTGACAGCATTCCAAGAAAAATCACCAAAATGCAATATATTTAACCATTGATATCACGTTTGAGGTGTAATGTCAGGTGTAATATGCCAAAAAAGAGTGCTTAACATTTTATACAATATATGAGCACTGTCTCTTGGGTAAAAGAAGTTGAGGAATTACTATTTCGTGAACAACAGAATAAGGCTTTCCCAATTTCACAATTTTTGTAAACTGGACAAAAGAGGTGGTGGAAGCAATTATGAAATTTCAAAGATAACTACAGTGCAGTAAGTGAACCTCATCTAGTGGCTAATTGACTTTTGCTGCTTACAGTACCTCACCATATCTCTGCCTTCATATGCACATATGCATTATAATTGCATACTTATGCTTATGCTGATTTAGATTATCTAAGGATTCAGAAACTTTTCTAGAGCCCTTTCCCTGTCATTCCTATAAAGATAAAAGTCTAATTCACATCCAAACACTCCTAATACCTTCACATTTCTTTACAAGCCCAACACTTCAACACATTTCTTTCAGATTATCCATTTGATAAAGAAGGAAGGTTTTCTAAAGCAACCCTAAACTACTTGTGCTAACTTCTCCCCAAGTTCATGATCTTAATGGCCTATAATGAACTTACCAGAATGAATAAGCATTTTTCTGCCAGTGTATGAAATAATCATGCATTATTTAAGACAATTCTAATGCCCTTTTCCATATCTCCATAATTGATTGACTCAGAGCTAGGCTAATCAAACAGTAGGCTCTACCGAACCAGTAAATTGACAGGTCAGTTCAATTGCATTGGAAGAGTCAAGCCCTTTAATTGGTGCCTCAAATACAATTCACTGGTTGTAAATAGTATCAGACATACAATTGACAAAAATTTGGTCATTCATAATATGAAACGATAAAGAGAAGCAATGTTTATTGGTAATCTAAGTAAATGCCACCTAAAGGGTAAGGCACAACATACATTGTGAAGACCATTCTCAAGAATGTGCCTCAAGAAAGAGTAATTCAGTGAAAGATTTATACATACTTGATAATAGCTCTTCGGGCCTTCCAAAAGTGCTTGGCACCAATTACTCCAACGATATCATCTGGGGATACTTCCAAGCTGGATACTGTCTCACCCATTGAGGGCTCATATGCATCATGTTGCCCTTCAGCGACACCAAATACCAATGACCCATTTCTCTTTGCATTGTCCTTGTTATGGAAGTCCTTAGATAATTTTTTTGAACTTTTTCTAGATGACAACTTGGAATACAGGTCAGTTTTGGCCTTCAGAGATTTTCTACTGTCAGAAATAGCAAAATCACTAACATCGCCATTTTCTTGACATAATACTGTAACTGACTTATCAGTTAAATGAAAATTATTTGTATCAGTCTTAACAAAATCTTTTGAACTGTTAGGTTGTTTAGCAATATTATTGGATGGAGACTTTTCTTTGGTTTCCTTGGTCTTATCAATTGCTGAAGTTTCTTTAAGATCTTCAATATGAGTTCTATCAGAATTTTGTAATCTAATTTCTGTTTCTTCTAAGGACTTCTCATCTGGATTTGGGTATTGAAATAAGGAATTAACAGCTGTAAGATTCTCCTGCATTTTCGGTGAAATGAAGGTAGTTAACATTTCTGCATTTGTCATATCTGTATCCTTTTGCATGGATGCAACCACTTCTGACTGATCAAAGGTAGGAACCACTATATCATCTGCATCATCCAAAACCTTCTCACAAGAATTTTTCACGCCAGGGTTTTCTTGTCTCTGAAAACCACATTCAGCAGCTGATCGTGTGCCAAACAAATTCCCAGAATTAACTTGCTTTGCGGGTTTTCTCGCCAATTCTATCCTTTTTGTGACAGGATTCATACCATCAGAATTTCTAGAGGTTTCTGCTGAACGAACAGGCACTTGGGGGGTCATACAAAAAGGAGAAATTATCTTCCTCAGCTGACCACATCCCTAAAACATAAATGCTTGTCAACTCTTTTAAAAACTGAAGAGATCCAAAATATATAATATCAATCACCTTTTGCTGCTTTGAATAAAAAATATAAGGAATAAGAGTATTCTAAGTACACCAGGGTTTTAATACTGGACTGCACGAGGTGATACGGTCAGTGTAGAAGATAGCACATCATTGAAGTACCAACAAGCTTAGAAAGACTTAAGGAAACAAAAAAAAGAAAAAGTAGCCTAGGAAAAAAGATATAAAATCAACATTATTTTTATTAATTGTATTGTGCAAGATTACTATATGCAGTTTGAATCTTCTTTGAGGATGTTATATGCACATTTCAAACTCAGATGACGCAACCATAGTTAAGCGATACATGTAATTTCATTTTCAAATTGAAGTCAATCATGGTTGATTTGTTATGCAAAACCCAAACCTGACTAGCAATATAGATTAAGGCTTAAATGTTGAGTATATGCACGCTCCTTATATATATTATCTATTTTACATCATTGGTTAATATTGATTTATTCCTATTCGAAAGTACAAATTCGATGGGTGGATTAACAGTCTTTATTATATCTATGAAGTTTTAAGATTTTTATGCTTGACAGCATATACTGGCCACCCCAAACCTTTTAATTTTTTCATGCATTCATAGCCATGTCTCTGTTAACCACCGGGAGTTGGATTTGAACATACACTTCTTATTTGGCTTAGGCCATTATAATTCGTTAGTGCTCTTCCTCCCCTTACCGCTCTTTTTACCCATCTAGCAAACAAAATCAAAAGATGATTCATCATAATAAAATCTTCATGTCTTGATTAGTTTCGAATAGTACTGACTAAGACAAGCATTGTCTCTATTGGCACCATTTAGATTCTGTTGGCATAGACAACATAATGACATTTACCTTGAGTCATCACAATTTCGGTACAATCGGAAGTGGAACAATACATTTAATGTGTTGATTGATACCAGTTGATACTTGAAATCATGCTTGGATGTTGATATTTGATAAGCTCATCTATTGAGATGTGAAAGGGTGGAAGAGTAATCAAGGTGAAAAATCAAAAGAGTGCATACAAAGAGAGTGTGACATGCATGCAAGTTAATTTATTTCTGAAATTTCATATTTCAACAATAATTTAAAAACAAGTGTAATTATATAGAAAAAAAAAGTTTTGTTTAAATGAGTTAATAAAAACTTCAAAAACAAATAAGGGTAGCAAAACATTAAGGAAATAGCACATATTACACTGCTCCAAAATTGCAATTAAATTTTTTTTTACCATTCCTTTTGTGAATTGTGGTCTTACCCAATAGTAATACATCCGTTTTAACTTCAAAGGAAAAGAATATATTAAGTTTACAGCATTACAAAGATGTGTATCGTGCAAAAGTTTCTACTGTGCAATACGTTAGATGAATAATAGCAGCAAGATAAACAGTTCAACAAATTTAACCAAGCTAGAATGTGGACAAAAGGCATCACCAACCTGACTCGACGAAAGCGAAGGAGCCAAACTGTTGGAGTTCCGAGGAGGAAATGGCATGGCAGAGGAGGTCGAGTTGAACCTCTGAGAAGGGATGCTGAGCTGCTCGTACAGCGCCATCTTGTTCCTCGGCGGCGCCCTCGGACCCCCTTTATCGGTGTCTTTCACGTGAAGCCTCGGAAAGAGAGGCCCCATGACCTTATCCTCCTCCATCGCCCCTTTCATATCACTCGATTCCCCCCAATCTGGAAATTCGAAGAATCAACCCGTCTCCACCGGAAAACCCCTAATTAACCCACTGAAAGGAACAAACCCCTCAATGAAAACTGCCAAAGAAAGCAGATAGACATCCAATCCCTCAAAGAATCCTTAATCAGTGTCGGAAGCCTACAACAATCCATCTGCTAATTTGGGTAAAAAAAAAAAATCCAAACTTTTTGGCAGAGTGCGTGAGGGAAGACCAGAAACAGAACCTGAAAGCACCAAATCCAGCATCATAAACTCCACCGCGACAGCTGAGCGGCAATCTCGAGCAGGATCTCGTGACGAGGAAAATCCATTGACAGTAATCCAGTAATCGGCGGAGAAGTAGCAGGGGCGGAGAGGGTTGGGGAAATAAAGATTCGGTAGAGATCAATCGAGGGGCGCTTTTAGATCCTCATCATCGCCTCATCCCATTTCATCAATTTATAGATGCGAATAAAATAAAAATTCATTTTACAGCTCATAATTTACTTATTTATTATTTTATTGTTTATTTTAAATTTTATAGCAATAATAATAAATTTTCACACAAAATTTTAAAGGTGTTAATTCGGATGGATGAAATCATAATCAGATCGGATTGGAAAAATAATTTTTAATCTCAACCCGAACTTAAATTCAACCTGAAACTTTAAACTTGAACTTGAACCCGACTAATCCGACCTGAATCTGAAAATCTGATTCAAAAGTACAATTTTTTTACTATTTTTTCTATAATTCTTTGCTTTTATCGTAATATTTTATTATTATCATACTAATATTGATATTAATATACATAAAATTATCTTCATTTTCAAAATAAAATTTAATTTAACTCAAAAAACATCCACTAAATAATTAAACCCTAAATTTGGATCAAATCGGGTCGATCCGAACTCAAAAATTCTCAATCTGAACTTGATTTTTTTTTTTTTCAAGTTGACTCGAATTGGATCATTAGGCCGGATTTATTTTTAACATTCATATGAAATTTAATGGAGGTTATAAACATATAATTTCAATTTACATATTTAAATCTTTCTGCTCTTTAATATCATTTTTCTTTTTCTCAAACTATTTTAGTCAAATCATCATATAATTTTATTGTTTGGATATTTTTATTACGTGTTCTATTAATTATGTCCGACAAAATGATGTTATTAT
>JBAMIE010000022.1:80427-111746 GCA_037177295.1 Kaempferia parviflora | reverse complement strand
ACTTTGTAAATTGCGAAGTAACATAATACTAAATACTTAGACATATATGAATTATGATGAAGTTATAGAATATATTTACTTCGATAATAATTGTAAATTATGAAGTTATATATCATCTATTACTTCGACAAATATAAATTATGGCGAAGTTATATATCACCTATTGCTTCATCACAAATACAAAATTGATGAGGTAAAAATGTTTTTTACTTCAGCAATCAATATAAGATGTAAAGTTATATATCATCGATTACTTCTTCAAATTACAAAACCAGCGAAGTAAAAGAAGTTTTTTACTCCGGCATCGGTCCACCTCTAAACCGGTTTTGCCTCCTTAAACTGGTCAAAGACTTCGTTATTTTCTATATATACGACTTCGGTGATAAGCCGAAGTAATATAGTACCCTTTTACTTCACGTGCATCTACTTCGGTAATTATTTGTCTATTACTTCAGTTAATGTCTGAAGTATTTGAAGGATGTTCACATAGTGCGCAAGGAGATCCTATATCCAAATCCTACTAGTTTTATTAATTTAGAAATTATACCAATCCATTATTCATGGACACGAAAGGAAAGTGTTAAAATCTATTAATTACTTATTGAAAAGTTATACCAAAGCATGAAATTGAATCCAATTCTTGAAAGAATTTAATTCCATGAGTTTCCAAACAAGCTGTAAGTAATTTTGAAAAAACAATTTCAAATAGAACTTTTAAAATAATTTAAGTACTTTTGAAAGAAAAAAAATTCGAAGTCATTTTGAAGAGCAATTTTCAAATAGTTGCTAAGGATTTTTAAAAATGAATTTTGAAAAAGAGTTTTCAAATTTTTTTAGATATTTTGAAAATATTTTTGAAGAGATTTGAAAGACAGATTTCAGATTGGGTTTTCAACAAATTTTCTAAGTAACTTTTGAAAACAGAAGTTCTCCCAAACCTTATATTAATTTCAAAATAATTATCTAAAAATATGTGCTTAAGTCTCTAACATTTAGTTACCAGATAACTATCCAAAAGATAGTAACTTTCACTTGGTTAGTCAAGTGAAAGCAGTTTACTTAGAAGGACTATTGACTTATTAATATATTTTAGTATTTATAATCTAGAATTATATTGATGCACTTATATAAGCATTTCAGTGTATTGCATTTGATGGAGAGTCATGGTGTACGGAATAAAATTTAAACTCTGAGCAAACGGGCCACATGAGCTCAAGGAGCAATTCTTTTCATAATGCAACTCAAATTGCATCCTCGACAGGTTCCTCAGATAGTTGCATGAAGAGTGAGATTGAAGTCCTAGAGACTCAACATTCACTTGATTGCAAGAATTCTTTGCGTGAGAGATCTGTGTGTACTCATATTTACTAGAAGCAAATGCTAACACCGAAATTTGATCGAAATAATTCAAGCTACCAAAAGCATCTAGACTCTCTAAATTCCCCTTAGTCAAGCTCGAAATAACGTTCATAATCTTCGGGTAATTGAGCTTAAATAGAGTAGAAAGTTGGAGATTGTTACCTTGAAACGACCTTCCATGGCCGTTCCCCACCATACAAACCTTTCCGGTGGCCTCGGACCAGTAGCCAGAGAGATCAAATCTGACCATCCCACGCTGGAGGAAGGTGGTCCGCGGGTTCGAGGTTGGACATGGTGGAAGTGAACATAAGGATTTGATATCCTCCCTAACTTGCTGCGCGTTACATATTGAATGGACAAGACGTCCGAAAGTGATCCAGACGCCCCGACCACTCAGTCGTGGACGCGCATTGTTGACAACGAGTCAGACAAGATATCACTACTCTTACCACAAAGTTTATTCACACAAGTTTATAACAAAAACTATATCAAGGAAAATGATATAACCATAACATCAAACTAATAAGAAAAACAAACCTAAATATAGTGCATACAAAAATTTTCATTCTACCTTTCAAAATCTGTTATAATGTTCATTGGAGTTTTACAACCATTGAAATTTTCTTTAAAATTTTTAAACTCAATAATGAAACCATAAAATCTGCAGCTCGCTAGTATCTAAAATATTATTTACATGGAAACTAACTTAGATCATTAACGCAAAAAATTAGGGAATTAGCCTAGATAGATGCTTGATCGCAAAATTTATCAGTGAATGCCATCACAATGAGCTCCTTTCTCAGTGAATGCTATCAGAAGAACCTCAAACAGAGGCCTTAAAGAGCTTTTGAATGATTCCAACAAGGGACGCGGGGGCCACTTGTTGACATCCTCTGCACCCTCACCTACAGTAGATCCAACCGGAGTACCATTCATGTAAGCTTTGCATGCCAACAAGATAGCTCGCCCCCGGTAACGGAAATGTCCAGCCACGAAGTCACCAAAATGCTGTAAAAAACAAAAAATGGCACAAGGAGGATGAGTCTGGGAATAGGTTTTGTAAAACTACACAGCAGGATTGAAGATGAAGATAACATACCATTGGAGGGTTCCTAATGGAGTACAACATTATCCTGCCGGATAGGAGGAACACATCTTCATTATAATTGAGGGAATTAATCTTACCATACTGTGTATTTTCAGTTCCTTCATATCCTGGTTCATTAAAGTATGGCTTCTCGGTTAGAACTAGAGCCTGAATAGAAACTAAGACCTGCAACATTGTCGAGTTTGATGGTCTCCACATTTCACTTTCTTTGCCAGGCCAAGTGTTTAGAAGGCTAAGGCAAACCTTCCCACAAACATACAGGTTTGGGTTGATTCTAAGTCCTCCAGAATGAAAATGAAGAACCTGCAAGATATTAGGAATTTTTTTATATCAATTTGACTCACCTTATGTAATTCTGCAGTAGTATAGTGAAAAATGGTACGTACTGGAGGTACTTGAGGATAATACGGAGGGAAGTAAGCATCAAAGAAGAAAAGACCATCATGATATGGAGTTCCTGCTGGTCCAATAATAACAGCCCTCATAATATCCATCCTATTTTCGTAGATTCTAACATATATCATCTCTGTTCAGGATGTGAAAAACACAAAAGTAAGAAAGACAACATCAGATGAAACAAACAGGCAAGAATAATAATATTTTGAAAAAAAGACATAATGAAGCTGGATACATGACAAGTATATGTTTCAATTTTAATTGTCCAGAAATTGTGAGAACTGCTGATAAGGACACATACAAACATATGAACTCTTCCACACAGGCATGGTAAAATTGAAGCTGAAGTCATGCAATTGCCTCTGTGGTACTCAAGAGTCTTTGGTGAATAGTAGATCAGTGAATAAACATAAGATGTTACTGTTTAATATTAAATTTATAGACGCAAGTGTATAATTAACAACCTAAAGTTTGTTCTTTTTGTTCCCATGATTAAGTACAACGTAAAAATCTAATTGTGGCACTAATTTAAATAGCTATATCCTGTAAATGAGTAGAATTCAGCCAAGCGCAAGAAAAAGAATTGGCAGTAATGGATAGAAAAAGATTGCCCTATTCAGTGATAGGGAAAGTTTGAATTTTTTAGAATTAGTTGTTTATATTATTCATCTTTTAGATTTTGGAAAAAAAATGATGGAGATTTTAACTGGAAATTGTTCACAATAGTGTTTCAAGCTCAATTTGGGCAGAAGCAAAATGTGTGTGTTCTGTTGAAACAATTCCGCAAGACATTCCTTTTGTCCCACCATTTCTGGTTAAGGAAGCAACGAATTTGCATAATTCCTGAGAAGCCTTTCCCAAGGTGCATTTTCTTCCGCAAGCCGGTCATAGGAATTAAGTTCTTAAAATGCTATCTAGTATCACATAGGCTTGGTTATAAAATATAACAGCTATTCGGGATCAAAAAGTCAAGATCTGAACAATGCCATACATGATTAGGTACTTCACGTCAGCTTATTAAGGTTTATTTTTTCCTATAACGAAACAATGAGGAAAGTTCATTTGTCTCTTAAGTCGTAACTTTTCTGGTGTTTCCAACCTATCAGTTAATACCAATCAATGTGGACACAAAACAGTTAATGCCAGCCTAACTCACCAAATAAAAGCATTTGTGAATGAAAATATAACCCCATAAGTTTGTATTAATTAAATTCTTACCAGAAACTGGATGGACTTATGACACAAACGTAGTGAAACAAATTGGCAACAAACACAAGAATATGAAGTTGGAATGACATATTTGCAACAAACAATCATACAAAAATCAACAATTCACTAAAATACAGAGTGATAAAGTACCAGGCAAATTTTTCTCTAGAACCTCCCACTCATGCTGAATCCTTTTGACCCACTCTTTTGAATTCTGTTTGTTAGTGACAAGAATAAGAAAATGAATTAGGGGGTTCAACAATAAGAAATTAATATTACAAGAAGTGAGAGTACATAGATTGTACTTACATTGATTGTCTGACATGAATGTCTGAAATGGTGATCGAAGTGCCCTTGAACAATGTCAAATTGCTTAAATGATTTATATTTCATATCAATCTCATCTTCAACAGTGCTGCTCTTCTTGTTCTTCCTCGGATCTTCACTTGCAGCATTCTTCAAGCTTGGTAGTGTCAATTCAACTCCAGTCGTAAGGTTCATATCATTAAGCTTGCTGGCCAAAATCAAATTGGCTTCCTTCTCAACCATGTCAACAGCATAATCAGAATCATAGAAGTCATTTTTATCATCGCCATCAACATAACTGATATCCAATTCTGCATCATAATTTTGGCTCGAACCACTATTTGCACTAGAAGCAACAGCATCAGTGGACAAAACATCCTAGATTCGGAGAGAAAAAAATCTGAGAAGTGCTTTCATATCCAGATAATTAATGGTATAGGAAGAAAAGACAAGTATTCAGTATTTGTACTATTACTTGATTTTGCCCGTCTGTATCATATCTCATAGGTTGTTTGTTCTTGTAGTCTGAAGTGTCACTAATTGTCATAGTATCATTGGGGTCGTTGCCATCTTCATCAAGAACAACCTTAAATGCAAACATGATGATGGTTCAATAAGTATTAATGTTTTTCCATAGAAGATACCCTTGATTATACCAAAAGCTGATCAACAAACAAGAAGAAAACCAACCACTGTGAAATCTACTATTGACAATTTTAGGCATTCAAATTACAAACCCAACTATTTTCTCTGAAAAAAGGAAGAGATAGATATCCACTGTGAAATCTAAATTCATATGTAGAAATTAAACAACAAAACTGCAATGCTAGACAAGCACGAAGTACTGCATCACAAGCTCTCTGAACAACACAGTTTCCTATCAACATGAAGGTCGCTAACAAAGCCAATAGACTTATCCATTAGACCATTAGAATATGCACCGCCAAACATGCAAAATAATCCAAAAAGAGACATGATAGCTAGAACAATTTGAAGATTCAATCATATGACTACCTTTGAATCAAGAATTACCACATATCTACCTATATCAATGTCTTTCATCTACAGTTCGCATTTGCAACAGAAATCAAAGTCATCGAAACAGAGATCAACCGCATTTATACTTTTCAAGATCAACCCGATCACTGAACAAGGAAACGTCAAATTGACTTCAAAGTTTTCTAGGGCTTTAGTGATCTGGAGAACCCAATATAGCCTACGCCCTAAAATTTCATTATAAAGAACGAGGAGGGAAATCCCACACCTGTTTCTGCTTGGACTCGCTGGCGGCCGGCCCCGACGACGTCGAGGGCTCCTTGACATACGAGTTCTGTTTCGACAAGCTGTCCCCGATGGCGCCGCCATGGCTACGACGAGGTTGAGAGACCGTAAGCAAATCGGTAAAGTGGGAGAAGAAAAGGATGGGAGAGTGCGGCTCACTGGGGGACGACGAGGACGGGAGGCGGCGTCGGTTTCCGGTCCATGGATAGCAGCAATGCCGATGCGTGTGGCGGCGTTGGGGCGGAGAATCGGCGGAGAGAGAAGCGAGAGAGTAAAGACCGGAGACGGAATAAATTTGTAGGAGGATGGATAGCTGGATAGAAGATTGAATCGGCCGGGGGAATCGGAAGCGGCCGGCGCGGAGAATAAAGTTTTGCATCATTTATACGGATTTAAATCTTTAATATTTAAATAAAAATATATTCAAATATAACTTCTTACTTTTTTTTTTACATTATTTGAAAAGGAAAATTGTATTTCTTCTAACAGAATGTCAACTTTCATAACTACTGATCTTTTTTTCTTTTTTTTCTTTTTTTTTTCTTTTGCAAAAATTAAAAGAACATTACTCTTTTTTTTTATAAAAAAATAAAAGACCATTTATCATATTCTTCATTCTTAAATACTTTATGTGAGATGAAATTACCCAAAACTATTAACAGTAAATTTAGGTGTCATTTAGTTGATGAATTTATGAATAAGGGAATTGAATGATAGTAAATAATATTATTTATATTATGGGTTTGAGAATGAACATTTAGTAATGATTTTTAAATATATGAGAATTACCAAACTCATATAATTGGGTGAGTTTCATTTCCATTTCCATTCTCATTCTTCCTTAATTTTTTTTTTAATTTAAGAATTTTAAAAAATAATTAAAATTTTAAAATTAGTTTGTGTATTTTCTATTTTTTTATAAAATAAAAAATATATGGTTTTTTAGAAAACGTGTTTGGTTTACATTTTTCGTATATGCTTTCTAAAAAATACAAAGAACATTTTTTAGAAAATTAGAGAATATTTTAGGGGTGTTTCATTTTTCAAAAAATGAAAAATATGATTTTCTATAAAATAAAAATAAAAATGGCTCAATTAAAATGCCCTCGTAACTTCTTCCGTAGTTCTTGTGTAAAAAAAAGTTTATTTTCACTCTTTACATGCAAACTTTTTTTACTTTAACTCTCTAATGTACGCTTATTTATCTAATTGTCTTCATTTTTTTAGCTGCAAAAAGTCTAAAATGAGATATGATTTTTCCTAAATTTAGCACATTCAAATTAGAATCCAGTATTTTTTTTTTTAATCAAATTGACTATGACTTTTTTCTATCTGACCAATTGATTGAGAGCTCGTACCAATCGATTGGTTGAATGGAAAAGGAGACGTGCTTAATTAAATAAACTGTTCAATTACCAATTGATTCCCGATTAATTGTCGATTGATCACCAATCGATTAGAGTTTACTCAATTGATAGAAAATATATCAGATCTAGTGAAATGATGCTGAATTTAAGAGAAATTATACTTTATTTTATACTTTTTTTTTATCTTAAAAAGGGTAATTAGGTAAATAAATGTGCATTAGGGCTTCGAAGTAAGAAAATCCTACATATGAGAATAAATTTGGTTGAGTTAGGGTAATTTACATTTATTTTAATAGTGTTGCATACTAAATAATTTTAATTTAACCTTTGTTAAAATTATTTCATTGGATCAAAACTATTCTAATTTAATAGAAAATATTATAACTTAGAATAATTTTAATTAATATTATTATATTTAAAATAATTTTGATCAAAACTATTATAATATAGAATAATTTTAATCAAAGCTTAAAAATGTTATAACCTACACTTGAACCAAACGCCACTTAAAAATATTTAGAGCGAAAAATAGAACGATGACTTTTTTTTTTTTTTAATATGTACAGCTTAACAATGATAACTAAAAATCTAAAATAATATAAAGAGTATTTTTTACCAATTTTTTAACTACAAGGTAGAGAGGTGTAATTAATTAAATATTTAATATGATTTTGTTTTCTACTCTAAATTCAGTAAAAAATTAAAAAAAAAAAAAGTATATGTACCACATTTTTATTATTTTATATTTTAACCTTAGTTTTTATTTTTATCAACTAAATAATGATGAGGCAATATTATTTTCATGCCCAAAATTAAGGATGAACTAATCCCTTTACATGGAGAAATCATATTTTTTTTTTATTTTATTGATTCACAAAGCAAAGAGACGCTTGAGAACCCTAGAGCAAACTATTGTAACAAACTATTCCTCATAAAAAATTAATTTAATTTTTTATATCAGATATTAAACTAATAAAAAAATATACTACACTTGATCTTAGCCAAAGTTAAGAAATGTGTATTTTTTATTATCACCGACCTAAGATATTTATAGAAGCTTATCTGTTTACGGTGCTATCAATCCTAAGATGTAGGACTAAAAATATTATGATAGTTCAATACCTATTAATGAGAAAAATTTTCAATAATAGGCCGCAGCTGAGTCTCGAATTTTAAATCTTTAATTGTAATGAGAAAATTTTTTAATAATATACCACAATTTGTTAGATTTTGATAATAAAACATTTAATAATATACCGCAATTTGTTATTTTTTTTTTCAGTAGCTATGTTTTAAGTAATACATTTAAGTAATGACTGATACATTTTATACGGTTCAATTTGTTAGATTTTGATAATAAAACATCCAAATTGTTAAAAATAAATAAATAAATTTCTTCTTATTTTGATCAATTTCTCAACTCTATCCAAAATCAAATTTTTAAATTTTACAATTCACACGTGAGAAAAAAATCTTCATAATATCAGAATAATTAATTAATCTTCTATCCTCTCACTTTTGAATATTTTACTATAAAGTTGCATTTGTAAAAAATCATTCCAGATATATAAATTATCTCTCCAGTTATCCAATCCGTCTATTGAACCACAATTCAAATATTTTCCATCTATTTTTTTTAAACATTTCACAGAAAATATAAAAGCTACAACATTAACTTGAGAGTGTCCCTTGCGATCGAATCGAATAAGAAAAACACGAGGAGGTTTTTTTTTTCCTTTTTTTTTTTTAATTTTTTGTTTATTTCATGCAACATCCATCTCTCAATCCAGCTGCTGTTGGCTCTGAGTCTTCCTTTCTTGATCCCTGGCCACAATGTTTTTCCAGAACCAGTGCTTCTCCCAGAGCTGCGACATCTCCTCGATCGGCACTTGCTTGGTCTCGGGGAGGAGCAGGATGATGAACACGGACATGATCACGATCAGGCCGGCGAAGAGGATGAAGACGCCGTACCTCATGTGGCAGAGCATGGCTAGGAAGCACTGGGCAATGGCGGCCGTGAAGAACATGTTGACGCAGACCACGATGCTTTGGCCGGCCGACCTCGTCTCCAGGGGGAAAATCTCGCTCGGAACCAGCCAGCCGAGCGGGCCCCACGACCACCCGTAGGCCACCACGAAGGCGCAGATCGCGACCACCAGAATCACGGCCAGGCTCTTGGGCAGCACCACGCCGTGGCCGAACTCCAGCGCAAGAATTACTCCGACGACGACCATGGAGGTAACCATCTGAAACCCGGCCTCGATGAACAGGAACCGCCTCCCCAGCCTGTCGACCACCGACATGGACACCAGCGCTCCGATCACCAGCATGGAGCTCGTGATGATGGAAGAGTACAGGGAAGTGCCGGAGCCCATGCCGAGGCTCTGGAAAATGACAGGGGAGTAAAACAGGATCGAGTTCATGCCGGAGAGCTGCTGGAACGCGGGGATGCCGAGGGCGCCTATCACGAGCTGCGGCCGGTTCCGCGGCCTGAGCAGGTTCCTGAACGGGTGCTTCACCGCCCGGGCCGCCTCGCTCGCCTCCTTCAGGTCCTCGAACTCGGCGTCCACCTTCGAGGTTCCTCTCACTCTCTCTAAGACCGCCCTCGCCTCTTCCAGCTTACCTTGCTCCACGAGGCTGTTCGGGGTCTCGGGAAGGAAGAGGCCGCCGACGAACATGAGAACCGCCGGCGCCATGGCCAGCCCAAGGGACAGTCTCCAGCCCCAAGGGTGGATCTTCTCGGTGAAGTAGTTGATGATGTCGGCGACCAGTATCCCCGAGCAGGTGGTCAGCTGAAACAGTTGGTTGACGGCGCCTCTGATCTTCGGCGGCGATATCTCCGAGAGGTAGAGAGGAACTGCCTGTCCACACCGAAGTTTCAAGCCGTCAGAAAGGATTTCAAACCCTAAAAATCTTAGGGTTAGCAGAGTAGTACCTGGTTTCCGAATCCAATTCCTACGCCGAGGAAAATTCTTCCGATAATAAGCGTCGGGACATTTCGAGCTCCTGCGTTGATGGCTCCCCCGAGGAAGAAGCTGATCGATCCGCACAGAATGCTCATCCTCCTCCCGCGTTTCCTCGTCACCACCGACGCTCCGAACGTCGAGAACAACGCGGCGAAGTAGAGGACCGAGGTGAAGAGAGTCAGCACTTGGTCGTCGTACTTGCAGTAATCCGTTTCGTGAAGGTGCGCCTGCTTCCTTCGGTAGACTCTAGGGAAGAATTCCTTCAAGAAATCATCCATGGAGGTCACGCCACCTGAAAGCCCCAATTCCAAACTCAAAAAAAAAAGAGGAAAAAAAACAGATCCATGGCAAACCCTAACAATATCCCTAAATCACAGAACAAACACAGAGAGAGAGAGAGAGCTTCGAAGCGTACCGGAGACGCCGAGGTCGTAGCCAAAGAGGGAACCCCCAAGGGAACCCACCACGCAGGCCAATACGAAGTAGCTGGTGACTCTCCCCTCGTACAGCTCCGCTCTCCTGCCCACTTCACCTCCGACGATCCCCCCTGCCATTGCTGTGGAAGAAACAAACAAACAAACGAAAAAGGCCTGAATTTGAAGAGCAGCAAGCAAGAACACTCCTACGCCCACACGAAGACTCTAAGAGTCAACAAGCTAACGATGAAATACTGACATCAGGAAGAAGACGATAAGCACAGCTTGTTCTTGGTATCAAGAACGGGACAGGGCACAGGATTTGACGAATTGAATAATTGGACAAATTTAACTGCTAATAAATAGACAGATTTTATCCTATAATTTAATTAAATTAGCACTAATTATTTAGGGCAGTTGGGATCTTCTGGTCCAGTACATAACATTAGTTGGATTGAACGTAAAATCTAAATACTAATCCTCTTGACCTGATCTAACAGCTGTTATGTACTGAATTGAAATGGATTGTGGATCAGAAGATCTTAACTGTTGTTTAGGAAGAGTGTGTGTTGGTGGATTAATGATTAAACAATTCATTATAATTAGCCTGCCTTACTTAGGATAATTCATATATAATTTATTAAAAATAGCAGTAATACAGTTGGATGGATAAAGTTTCTTAATTTGGGGTGAAGAGCTGGTTGTATTTATTTATGAGTTTTCATTTTTGCAAAAAAAAAAATAATTAAAGATTAAGATTATGTTCATTAATGTAAATATATTTTCTATTTATATATTCTCAGTCCATCCATCTTTTTCATCATTTATAATAGATGGATTTGTTTTTGTCATTGTGTGTATTTCTAGTCAACGCTTCTTTGACTTTTCGTATTTGGTGAACAGCGGGCATTGACTATTCTACTCTGGTTAGTTTAAGAAGGTTTTTTTTTAAAATAACCCTTTTATTATGATGTATAATTGAAGGCTTTATGATTTTCTTTGCAATATAATATGTAAAATATGAAAAATAAGGGGGAAGAAAGTAAATTCTGCTAGACTTCCAGCTTCGCGATTGGGTATGGCGCATGCACACGTTTTCTGCTTCTACCTCTGCTTCTGCTTCGCTCTTCCGTTTTGGCCCTTTTCCTAGGGTTTCCCCACTCGCCACTACGACGCGGCCAGCCCACTCCGCCGTCGGCCATTTGCAATCGGGTTCGGAAATCTTCAGACGTTGATCCCTACCTTCAAAGGCGTAAGTGATCCTAAAGTTTGGGGTTTGCCGTGCGCCTCTAGAAGTGACGAAGTAAGTTCGTCTTTTTCGTCTATTTTCTTTAAAAGATCCAGTTTTTTGTTCAAGATCTAGAGCCCGTACCTTGGTTTTTCTGGTTTTAGTGGATTTATGTTGTGTTGTTGAGAGCAATTTGACAAATTTAAGGTTTACCTTTAGGTACTTCACCAAACTGGTTTATCATTTACTATACTTTTCAATGATTTTTTAGGTAGTATTTATTGAATGGCTTTGTGATGAATATGTTGTCATATTCAACTAGGTCTTGAAAATCTTTACTTGTTTCATGTAATTTGTATTAACTGGATCAAAGATGTTAATCACCGTTTCATTTTGTGCTTGCTTACTTGCTTAGTATAGGATGTGAAGGTTTGGCATAACTGTGAGTGTAATTTTGAATATACTCTCGAATGAGATCTGAATTCATGAAATGCACTCTTTCTTTTAGATGATCTATGGTGCTTATTGATGAGTGGATCATGAGTTACACTTATCTGAATTTGACTTTTTAAATTATAAATGTTCTTATTCATCAAGATCTATTGTGGATAAAAAATAAGAGTCAAATAAGAGTCTTGAATTATTCATATTGAATGAGATTTGATTTTCAATGATCTGACTTTCTAGTTTAATATTGTTTACATTTGATGAATTTATCTTGCTCAAGACTGTCAAATTGCATCATTGTACTTCGATATTCTTTTTAATAGCCGCTGCCTTCTTTTGTGTTTATTTAAAAAAAGTGTATTCTGCCAATTATTTTCCTGTTTGAGGGAATCTAGGTATCTCCAGAGTTGAGAAAAATTCAAACAAGAACTGTAACCTTTATGTTCTATCTACTTTACTTATTGAAGTAGGATAAATCTTAATCCATCATTGATCACGTGTTGACCTATAAGTCAACTAGCAACCAAATTCTTGACAAAGTTGTTGGTTCTGCGGTAGCTATTTTAGGTGGAGCTAGCTCTTCTGCTATCTGCACTGTAGTATGCACCCTTGTCTTTAGGTAGGCCTATTGTTTAGGCAATATTTAGTCTGTTTCCATTTGAGAATATAAGATGGTAGGATGTAATGCTTGTTAAAGTTTAATTCTAAGATTCTTATAGATGATGAAATCTAAATTGGTTCTTCGCTAGCTAATATAGACGGATCTAGGTTTCCCTACTGTCTGCACAGTAGCATGCACATTTATTTGTGAGGGTTACTTGTGTGAAAAATCTTTGTATATTTCTTTGCTTGAACATCTTGATTCTTTGAAGATTTCTGATGTCAAATGATACATGATTTTATTTGTCCTCTAATTTTGTCTGAAAAGGCTGTCGTTGCTTACTCTTTTTCTGTTTCCTTCTACCACCTACAGAACTTCAATGGAGGTCACTCAGTTTCTCTTGAATGCACAAGCAGTTGATGCTACTGCAAGGAAACATGCAGAAGAAAGTTTGAAACAGTACCAAGAACAAAACCTTCCTATTTTTTTGCTATCTCTATCCAATGAGTTAGCAAACAATGACAAGCCTGTTGACAGCCGAAAGTTGGCAGGCTTGATACTTAAAAATACTTTGGATGCAAAGGAGCAGCTTAGGAAAGCTGAGCTTGTTCAAAGTTGGTTGTCTTTAGATGCATCTTTCAAATCCCAGGTCAAATCTAGCATGCTGCAGACACTTTCTTCTCCAGTACCTGATGCTAGGTCTACTGCATCCCAAGTCATTGCTAAGATTGCTGGTATTGAACTACCTCTGAAACAATGGCCTGAACTTATATCTTCTCTACTCTCAAACATACATCAGCTTCAGCCGCATGTTAAGCAGGCCGCATGTTAGCCGACTCAGTGGCTATTATATTTCTTTTACTAGGGATGATGCTGTTATGAAGACTGCGGTAGGGGTCCTTGGCGATTTAACAGACACCCTCGGTAGCCATGCCAGTACCTTGATGAACCAGTCTGTTGCAAGCATTGAGTTCCTGGAAGAATGTTTATCCTCAGATGATCCATCCATAAAAGAGTCTGCTGAATGGGGTAAGATGGCTATTAGTCGATCTGTCTCTGTTTAATCATGGTACAAAAGGCGATTCGTTTGTCCCGGTCTCTGTTTAATCATAAGCTATGGCACAGTGATCGTGTCCCGGTCTCTGTTTCGTATGTCTGGGGTTGCACACGCGTCTCAGTCTTCACCAGTTTTCGCAAAGGAATTCTTCGCGTGTGAGCCATTCTTTGGGAACTTGCACTCCAAATGATCCAATTTCGCCTAGCGTGGAGAAGCGCTAAAGCTTTTTTTGGAAAATCCACAGGGGCACTGGGAGTTGAATTGCCATTGCTATCCTTTTGCAGCACGCAAGCCAGTCAAATTTGTAGTTTCTTCCTTCCTGAGCTTCCAAATTTTCCAAGTCAATATACGGAAAGTCAAGTGTGTCCGACAGTTGACCTTTTGGCTTCTGGTTTTAAATTCCTAGTGGGGATTTTGTATTTAAGTTGTTTTGTATACGTGGAGTTGGACTGCTATGGGTCGTCCTATTTATTATAGCCATTTATGACCCTTAGCATTTAACTAAATTATATTTATAATTTTTTTGTAAATAGGTTTGAATTGATTATTAGATGTATTATTTTTTTTACTTAATTAAAATTTTAATCGAGATAGGGTTGTAAAAGAGCCGAGCTGAATCGAGCTTTAGAGTGTTCAAGCTTGTTTGATAAGGTAACCGAGTCGAGTCAAGCTGAGTTTAAAATGAACCAAGTCTTTGAAATGATTGTTCAAGCTTGACTTGGCTTATTTTTTATGAGCTTGAGTTTGTTTGAAACTTGGCTTGAGCTTGGTTCGTTTAGATGTTATGGAGTTTTCAATTCAAGCTTGTTTGATTGGTTATTGAGTTTGACAATTTAAATTTATTTGTTTATTTTATTTTATTATTTTGTTTATTTAGTATGTTGATAAGAATTTTATTAATAAACATGGTTCACAAACGTTAACGAATTGAACACATATGTGTTCAAACTTATTTATTTAATTTAACGAGCTGTTCAAGTTTGTTTATTTAATTGATCTGGTGCACATTGAATGAACATAAACATGTGGCAAAAGGCTAAACTCTAATACACTCGCCCCAGCACCCCCGCTAACCCGTCCTAGGGCTAACACGGAGGAGGTAAATCATTGGTGGTTACTAGCCATAAGTATAAATGGTCAAGACATGGGGGAGGTATTTGCTCGGGTGGGTCGAGATTCGACCTCTACACCTCAAATGGCAAGCTCCCATGACTTAACCATCACACTGCTCCGAGAGGATCTAGAATGAACATAAACAAACTCTTACCAAATTGAACATTAAACTTGTTCATGAACTTAGATTCATTTACAACTCTAAATCGAGAGTTTGGTTGTTGCACAAAGGTAACTGAGGGTGTTTTTGGAAAAAGAGGAAACTGTATGAGTAATCCACGAAAAAGGTTCATGATAAAACTTGGAAAAACAGGCTTTTAGGGCCTAATTGTAAATCGTTAAATAAAATGGGGGAAATAAGTAAAATTTCTAAAATTTCAGCTTCGCGATTGGGGCGTGCATATGCCCACGTTTTCTGCTTCGCTTTCCCTCCCCTTTTCCTAGGGTTTCCCCACCCGCCCCTGCGACGCGGCCAGCCAATTCGATTTCCGATCGGGAGGTGCTGATACCTTCCGACAAAGGACGTACGTGATCTCAAAGACTCTTGTTTCCCTTTCTCCCTCTCGGCCTTGTCGGGGATTCTTTTGCGTCGCCGCCTCTGTAAGTGACGAAGTAAGTTTGACTTTTCCGTCGAATTTATTTTTCAGATCCATTTTTTTTTGTTTTGTTTTTGTGAGGTAGCGTTTGTTCCTAATTCTATATGCTTTTAGCGGATTTATGCTGTGCTGTTGCAAACAATTTGGCAGATTTGAGATTGGAGTTTTTGTTGTTGGATGTGACTATGGTTAGGGGTCTCCTGTTTGAGCCAAAGTTGATCTTTTGGGTGCTTCACCAGATGATTATCGTTTACTAGTTTTTTTAATGATTTATTGGGTAATAATTTACTGTATCGCGTTGTCATCTTTGTTATTAAATGGTGGCTGGTTTTGTGCGCCAGAAATTAAATTGATAATTTTTTTTTGTTCATGCAATTTGTATTAATTGATTCAAAATGATTCTTGCCATTTCATTTTGTGCTTTATTAAGGTAGGATATGAACGATTCACATGGCTCTGGGTGTAGTGATTTTGAATTATTCTCTTACGTGAGGCCTGTATCTGGGAAATGAGCTCTCTCTTTTGGATGATCTGTGGCGCATGCCAATGATTTATGGAGAGGATCATGATTTATCCTTATCTGAAGTGAATTTGACTTCTTAAGTTCTAAATTTTCAATTCATCAAGATCTAATCTGGGTAAAGATAACAGTCTTGAGTTATATCAAATTGAATGGCTCTGATATTCAGCGATCTGACTCTCTATTTTATAAGTTTAACATGTGATGAATTGTTTCATTCAACGCTGCTGAATTTTTCATCATACTTTGATTTTCCATTTTATAGTTGTCTACTTTATTATTTTTCTATATTTAGAGATAGTGTACTA
Organism: Kaempferia parviflora; assembly: GCA_037177295.1. NCBI lineage: Eukaryota > Viridiplantae > Streptophyta > Magnoliopsida > Zingiberales > Zingiberaceae > Kaempferia > Kaempferia parviflora. The sequence continues at coordinate 95,468 of JBAMIE010000022.1, read as the reverse complement.
TATGGTAAGCCCAGTGTTGAGAAAAACGTCAAGCAAGAATCATAAGCTTTTTGCCCTACCTACTTGCCTTAGTGCTGCAGGATAAATCCTCATTCATTGTTGATCATATTTTGATCCATGAATCAAATTCTTAATGAGGTTGTTGGTTCTTTGATAGCTGATTTAGGTGGATTTAGCTATCTCTACTGTGTGCACTGTAGCATGCACATTTATCTATAAGGTTACATGATTTTATTTTCTCTATTTTGTTATAAATGCTGTCGTTGTTTGCTCTCTAACTGTTTGCTTCTTACTACCATTTACAGAGTTTCAATGGAGGTCACTCAGATTCTGTTGAATGCACAAGCAGTGGATGCTGCTGTGCGGAAACATGCAGAAGAAAGTCTGAAACAGTTCCAGGAACAAAATCTTCCTGTTTTTCTTTTATCTCTCTCTAATGAATTAGCAAACAATGAGAAGCCTATTGATAGCCGGAAATTGGCAGGATTGATACTTAAAAATGCTTTGGATTCAAAGGAACAGCTTAGGAAAGCTGAGCTTGTTCAGAGATGGTTGTCTTTAGATGTATCTGTCAAATCCCAGGTCAAGTCTTGCTTGCTGCAGACCCTTTCTTCTCCAGTACCTGATGCTAGGTCTACTGCATCCCAAGTTATTGCTAAGATTGCTGGTATTGAACTACCTCAGAAACAATGGCCTGAACTTATAACTTCTCTACTCTCGAACATACATCAGCTTCAGCCACATGTTAAGCAGGCTACATTGGAAACACTTGGCTATATATGTGAGGAAGTTTCTCCACAAGTAGTTGATCAAGACCAAGTCAACAAGATACTTACGGCTGTAGTTCAGGGAATGAATGCTTCAGAGGGGAGTGCAGATGTGAGGCTTGCTGCTACAAGAGCATTGTATAATGCTTTGGGATTTTCACAAACGAATTTCTCAAATGACATGGAACGTGACTATATTATGAGAGTGGTCTGTGAAGCTACTTTGTCTCCGGATGTGAAGATCCGTCAAGCTGCATTTGAGTGTTTAGTAGCTATCTCGTCTACCTACTATGACAAACTTGCATCATACATGCAGGACATATTCAATATCACCTCAAAGGCTGTCAGAGAAGATGAGGAGCCTGTTGGTCTCCAAGCAATAGAGTTCTGGAGCTCCATCTGTGATGAGGAAATCGACATCTTAGATGAGTATGGGGGTGATTTTACTGCTGATTCTGATGTGCCTTGCTATTATTTTATCAAGCAAGCTCTGCCTGCTTTGGTTCCCATGTTACTAGAGACACTTCTTAAACAAGAAGAGGATCAAGATCAGGATGAAGGGGCTTGGAACCTCGCAATGGCTGGAGGAACTTGTTTGGGTTTGGTTGCACGCACAGTTGGGGATGACATAGTGCCTCTTGTGATGCCTTTCATTCAGGAAAACATAACAAAACCAGAGTGGAGGCAGAGAGAAGCTGCAACTTATGCCTTTGGTTCAATTCTGGAGGGTCCATCACCAGACAAGCTCATTCCCGTTGTCAATGTTGCTCTAAACTTTATGCTCACTGCCTTGATGAAAGATCCAAATAACCATGTGAAAGATACTACTGCTTGGACACTAGGAAGAATATTTGAATTTCTACATGGATCCACTTTAGAGACTTCTGTCATAACTAATGAGAATTGCCAGCAGATACTTACTGTCCTCCTTCAGAGCATGAAGGATGTTCCTAATGTTGCTGAAAAAGCCTGTGGTGCACTTTACTTTCTTGCCCAAGGTTATGAAGATAGTCCAGGATCACCACTGTCCCCTTACTTCCAAGATATAATTCAATCCCTCCTTCATGTCAGACACAGGGATGATGCTGGGGAATCTCGCTTGAGGACGGCAGCTTATGAGACCCTGAATGAAGTTGTGAGAACGTCAACCGATGAGACCTCCCCAGTTGTGACTCAGTTGCTCCCAGTTATAATGTTGGAGCTCCACCAAACTCTTGAGACCCAGAAGCTGTCTTCAGATGAGAGAGAGAAGCAGAATGAACTGCAGGGCCTTCTTTGCGGATGCTTGCAGGTTATAATCCAGAAGTTGGGAGCTTCTGAGACAACCAAGTATGCTTTTATGCAGTATGCTGACCAGATAATGGAACTTTTTCTCCGGGTGTTTGCTTGCCGAAATGCTACAGTACACGAAGAGGCTATGCTTGCAATTGGTGCTGTTGCATATGCTGTCGGGGGGAATTTCATAAAGTACATGCAAGGCTTTTATCCGTATTTGGAAATGGGACTTCAAAACTTTCAGGAGTATCAGGTGTGTTCTATCACTGTTGGAGTTGTTGGAGATCTATGCAGGGCATTGGAGGAGAAGATACTTCCGTACTGTGATGGAATCATGACACAATTATTGACTAATCTGTCTAGTAGTCAGTTGCACCGATCTGTTAAGCCCCCAATATTTTCGTGCTTGGGTGATATTGCATTAGCAATTGGGGAAAACTTTGAGAAATACCTGATCTATTCCATGCCTATGCTCCAGAGTGCAGCAGAACTGTCATCGCATGCTGTTGCAACTGACGATGAAATGCTGGATTACGCCAATCAACTTAGAAATGGGATCCTGGAAGCATACTCTGGTATATTGCAAGGTTTTAAAAACTGTCCAAAGGCCCAACTTCTGGTGCCTTATGTGCCCCACATCCTTCAGTTCCTTGATAAACTATACAATGAAAAGGACATGTATGTGTTCATGTTATATTTTTGTAGTCGTGTGTTGATTTTGAGTGATTCGTGTTTCTTCTTGCTGACTTGGTGGCTATTATATTCTTTTATTAGGGATGATGCTGTTATGAAGACTGCAGTAGGCGTCCTTGGTGATTTAGCTGACACCCTCGGTACCCATGCTAGTACATTGATGAACCAGTCTGTTGCAAGCAGAGAGTTCCTGGAAGAATGTCTATCCTCAGATGATCCATCCATAAAAGAGTCTGCTGAATGGGCTAAGATGGCCATTAGTCGAGCGGTCTCTGTTTAATCATAAGTTATGGCGTTTTATGAGTCTGCATATGCATAGTGGTCATGTCAAGTCTGGTCTGGGGTTGCATACATGTGTCAGTCATCACCAGTTTGCACAAAGAATTTTTTAGCGTGCAGAGTCGCATGGGCCATTTTTGTACTGTAGACATGAGCATCATGTATTGCTGTCTCCCCAATTTCATAGGGAGCATGCATTAAATGATCCTACATGCGTCTATCATGCAGGAGAGCTGAAGCTCTTGTCCAAAATCCAAAGGGCCCTATAAGTATGGTGTACCGGTAGATTGGATCGAAATTGTTATTGCTTTATGCCAATGCCATCCTTTTGAAGCTGCAGCATTCGAGCAAGTACATATAATCTATAGTCTCTTGGTTTATTGAGCATGTTCTGCATTTGGTCTTTTCCTTCATGGGGTTTTTTATTTCGTTATGGGGATTTTGTCTTAGTCATTTTGTACCTTGGACAGCTATTTGTCGTCCTCCCTTGGAGCAAATGTAGAAGTTGCATAATGTTATTGCTTCACATGAAATTGTCATATATATTTATTGCTCAGTAATTGTCCTCCCTTTGTAAGAATTTTTTTTCCCGGCTAATCTCAACTTGTCAATTTGGGTTCCTCCTGTACTCTCTCGTGGGATCGTCATGAGGGGTCGCTAATGTCATAGTACCATATTTTATTTTATTTTTGCCTGTTTAAATTCATTGGTGCTAATTCATTGTGTAGTATTTTTTGAGTATTGTTTGCTAGATTTGCCTTTTTTTAATTAATATATATTCAAATAATATGTATTGTGTTTTTATGGAATTTAATATATTAGTTATTTTTTGTAGTATATGGGAAATTATTAGAAATAATAGTGTAAGTTATGGATTTAACAATTAATTCTGAACTATATAAATTTGTATTTCAATTGTAATCGTAAATTTTTAACTGAAAACATCGAGAATCGATCTCTCAATCGGCTCGATCAATTTGATCGAACCACTTGTGAACCGGTTCCCCTCCTGCTATAAATACTTCGACCGCCGCTGCCCTCGTACTCGCACAAGCATCTTGTTCTCGCAGCGGCAGTGACACTCGGTGTCGATGGAGGAGGGTGGCGAGAGTGTGTTGGACGACGTATTCCAGGAGATCGACCTCGCTGGAGAGGAAACCCTAGATGATCCTGATGTAGGCGATGTTGAGATGCTCGACGCCCTAGGAGCCGGTGGCGATCGCTCACCCTGCTCGGTCGGAGGCGGAGACCAGACGGAGGAGGGAGGCAGGAAAAAGGCTCGTAAGAGGAGCCGTAAAAGGAAGAAGAATCGATCGGCAGGGAATGCCAGCGGCCATAATGGTGGCGCCGATTCCTGCATCGCCGACATCAATAGGTTACTACACATCTCTTTGTTCATGGGTCAATCGGGGGGTTTTAATTTGTTTTTTCGACCTGTACAAATCTAGTTTTTCTCTGTTTATAGTAGATTGGAGTACTTGGATTATTAATGCTACACTTCATTCTGAATCAATTTTCTTTTCGTTTAAAACTTGTTGACAGTGTTAAAATCTTTGTTTTCCTTTTGATATTTTACAGGTTTGTGATACATACATGTCGGCATTTAAAAGAACATAAGTCCTACTTGCTCTGGAGTGCAGTTGGTTGCCTTGGTGTCTGTGCAGTCAAAGATCTTGTCAAGGAGGTACGCATTTGTAAAGAATCATTTATTTGAAGCATGTTTTGTCTTTTTTTCTTCTGGTACATGATATTGCAAAGAATTTCATTTGTAGTCTAAACTTCAAGTTCTAATTCAGTCTCAAAAATACAGTTGCAAGGTTGTGGTTTCATTATATTCTTTGCGTATTTGTCTTTGGTTTGACTTGATGCATCATAGCAAATATCTTCTCTGCACTTTTGGATTCGAAAGTGCTAGGTTTCTAATCTGTCCAGCTAAATATCAAATGAAGCTGAGCCTGTCTAAATTAATATGTATTATAGAATAATTTTGCAAATACAAACAATCTCCATCCTGGTGTGAGTATGCCATTCGGAGTCTCCTACAAAGTACAACAACAAAAAGTACAATCACCAGCAGATTCTAGCACTTTGCTAAAATTAATCAATTAACCATGGCAGCTAGTGAGGTCTAACTCCATAACATTGCATGATTATAGTAGAGGCTACTCTTCATCGCTTGAACATAGGACTAATTCCAACACTTCTTCAGTGTCTTGGTCATAGGAGATTACTCTCTTAGTAATTTTTTTAATCTACAGAATTGTCCCCCAATTTGAAAATTTTATTTTGATCTTGCAAATGCAATCTATGCATTTAGTTTCTAGGAAGGCCCTAAGATACATCTTTCATTGCTTATCAATAAATTTTGGTTTTACTGATCTTCTTGCTCAAGTGCCAATATGATAGTCGTGATATCTTGATCTGTCTTTTGTATATATGGGAGTTTGTAGTAAGCACATTTGTGTTGCCATTCTGGTGCATTTTCTTACTAATTGTCACAACAGTGTATAGATGCAAGAGAGCTGATGATAGACTGAGGGAAAATGTGAGAGGGAAATCTGAGGACAATAGTAGTTTGGTGACAATAAGATCCTTGGTGTCTGGTACAAGTGGATGTCCCTTATGAAGTAGCGCCCTGGTATCTTCTAGTGTACCAGTCCCTTTCACACATAGGTGCTTTGTGATGAAAAGATGTCTTCTGACAATTGATTTTGTAGTTGCTTAATCCTGGTAGTGTGGGATTACCCCTGGCAAACAATCAGATTGTTATAATCATAGAGCTCTTATCACGTCAGCAGCAGGGTGACATACAAACAGGTGCAGAGCCAAGTAGATGTTTGAGGCCAGTTGACCCCATAAAATATTTAACAATCCCTGTAAACTAATTAAGGATGAATATAAAAAATACCTATCCTTACACCACATTTGCTAACCACAAGAACAATGGATTCATATGAATATTAAGATTACACCCTTTAAACATTATTTCTACCTCTGCCACTGATACTAATTGCTTGGCTTGGTTAACTAAGCATGATTTGTTTTGCTTTTCTCTTACTCTTTCAATATTGTGTAGGCAAGGGGAATTTTTAATTTTTACTTTGCTCCAAATGCAGGTTGATGCCATCCAGAAATGTGGCGGCCAGAAGACTAATGATGGTCAACGCTACCGCACGGGGGGTGGTATTCTATTCAATATTTTAAAAACTCGTGAACCAAAAGCTTACAAGGAAATTATGGCCAGGGGAAGGGAATTTGAGGTACAAGATTACACATTTTAGCTATGCTTTCGTTTAGTAAAATGACCTTTGAAATTGGTAGATATAGTCATTGGGAATACATTAGTACATGCTTATAAACTATAACATAGAACACATTGCAGATATGTTTAACCAATTTAATTTGGTAGGGTGAAACTTATTTGAAGCACATGTTCAAGTTTATACATAACCACTCCAAGTAGCTTTTATGATCTTTCCAGTACACTTGTAAGGTTGCTGTTCACTTTACCCTACATTTTCTTGTTGTGGATAACTAACTTTCGAGGACAACCTTTTTTTCAGAAACAACTGAAGGTATCAAAAAGAAAGATGACAACAAACGAGGGTGCCGTCAACAATTCAAGTATTCCGTATGTAGCAGCAGAAATATCAGGTCATGCTGAAGCTGGACTAAATGTTCAGCAACAACTTGAATCATCTGAACCTGTTCAAGAACATAAAAAGTTGGCAGATAGGATGCGTGTTCCTGTTTCATATGATGATCTGTTTGAGGAAGGTGAAATACCCCAATGAAACTGCTACAGACTTGCACAATCTTGCAACCCAAATTGCTCTACAATCCAGCTTCTTTTTATGGCGGAATTCCTATACAATACACTACCAAATTTTCTCTATGCTGTGAGAAGTAACTATTGAATATACTTTAACCGAGTGGAGATGTCTTGCAATAGAAAGGGTTCTTGATGAGTAGAAATGATGATTTGCGCTTCATCTGTTTGGGTTTCTTTTTGTTGGTACAAGTTTTTGCCAGCCTCTTTGATCTTGTGTATTGCCTCAGTATTTGAAATGACGTATCATAGGTTATTTTAAGTAAAATATATTTATGTTATAAAAATATTTATTGACTTTTAATATATCTCATTGATATGTTTTTTATTATTTACACAATTCTTAATGTAAAAAAGATATTTTGTCAAAAAAAAAAAAAAAAATCCTTTAATGTGAATTGCCCTAAGCCCTCTGAATTAATTCAATCTTCTCCTTAGACCATGTGCTATGATATAGTGGTAAAAGTGTCAGTTGTCTTTCAGATATTTACGGTTTGATTTTCAGCTATAGTGCATTTGTAAAAAATTTTTCTCCAAACGAGTCTCGTAATTAAGGGATGCTGAGTTTCTGGATCGCCCACTACGAGTACTTCCCGATTTACTTTGGTGGTCAGTGGAAAATTTTCGTGGGGCGGGGCCGGGCCGGTCACTCCAAGTTCGATGTTGCCCAGCCTGAATAATGATTTTTTTTCTTTGCTTCAATTCTTTAATACATGCTGATTTACCTAATTGTCTTCATATCTCCAAAATGAGGTATAATTAGTCATTGCTCCTAAATTCAGCACATGTAAACTAGAATTTAGTATATTTTCTATCTAATTGAACACGACTCTTTTTCGCCTAACCAATTGATTGAGAGTTCATATCAATCGATTGATTTTTACCCAATCGATTAGTATGTCTCACAATCGATTGGTTAGGCAAAAAAGTCGTGCTCAATTGGATAGAAAATATACTTGATTCTAATTAAATGGTGCTGAATCTAAGAGAAATTATACTTCATTTTGTACATTTTATACCTATAAAAATAATGAAAGCTTCTGTTTCATCATGATAAATTGATCGATTGCCGATCGATCCCTAATCGGTTGCCGATCGATCCCTAATCGATTGGAGTTACGCAATTGATAATAATAAAAAAAATACTAGATTCTAGTTAAATGTTATTGAATGTAAGATGAATTATATTTCATTTTGGATAAATAAAGATAATTAGGTAAATTGATGTATATTAGGAAGTTGAAATAAAAAAAAATTATAGGCAGGGAGTTAGAATAAATTTTTTCTAATTCATAGAGGGAGGAGAAAGTTGACTTTGTTAGGAATTTTAGGACAATCTAGTGTTAAAGTTTCTTTTATGATTTTTTTTAACATAAAAAATAGCCTTATTGAACATTTAAGTGGGCCGGAGCGTACGGAACAAGTTTAAATGGGCCTCATCTTCTGTAACAACAATCTTCACTTTTGCCTCCGGTGTGCTGCCGCGGGGACTCCATGGAGCTGAGCGCGAAATGGCGGAAGAAGCATCGTCTGGAAGGAGACGGCGTTGACGTCGAGGATGACTCAGAGCCAATCGATTACCAAGGTCTGCTGCTTCTTCTTCTTCTAATTGCTTCGATTTCCCCAAGCTTTATCTTTTGGCGTAAGCGGTCAGGATTTATGACCTTCCTTTCGTTAACTCTTGTGTCCTCTGATGCTTCGTTTCCATTCGTCTCTTTTTGCAGAACAAGAGGAGATGGTTAGGTCTTTTGAGATGGAGCATGCTCGACAGAATCGCCTTTGGAGGGTAGGGCTCTCGCCTTTTCAATTTCTTCTTCCGTGGGCTACTCTTTGCTTTGTTTTTTAATTTTGGATTGTTGCAGCGTGTTTTCGCTGGATTTATCCTCGGATATATTGCCTTCCTGGTCTACTCCATCTTACAGCAAGCTTGGTTCCCATGGGAACTGGTAAGTATAAGTTAATTCAAGCTTAACTGCGTGTGAGAAACTGGCATGTTTTTTTTTTCCCGTGTAAGATGAAATAGGGCTTTTTGACCTAGGCTGGTTCGGTTCGAGTAAGCACCTTCTGTTGGATCCATTGCAGCAAAAAATTAAATTGGTAATTCTATTCTTGAAGGCATTAAATCAATGTAATGAGGATTGTCCATCGTTGGATCTGGTTGAACATTTTTGGCAGAATCATGGCATAATTTTCATTTCCTAAATTGATTGGAATCCAGTATACAAAAATAAAAATAAAAATAAAAATATGTCACTAACTCTTTTATCATGTACAAGAAAAAAGAAAAAGTCATATTTAATTCTAATTCATCCATGATTATTAATGAGGAAGGGTGAGTAATTCATCTGAAATTTGAGAAGATAGATTAGATGTATTGAACTTTTCTTTTTGTACCTTGGTATTTGTGTAATATTTGGTAATGCTTTCACTTCTATGGGAGCAACCAAGTGGCAGTCTATACATAACAACTAATGAAGAAATGAAAGAAAAACTAAACTAAAAGATTAAATTAGGATTATAGTGTCATACAGGGTTAAATGATAACTTTCTTATTAAAATGAATCAAATCGATGACTGATTTGTAGTCTTCCAAAGACCCAGCATTGATCTCTTTCACCAACTGATGTAAAAATCAATTATTCTACCATATTTTATATTTAGAGGAAGATAATAAGATGGTTCCATGGGCTCTAATTCATTATTTATATTCTAATGTACGAGGTAATACCAAAGTGTTTCAACGAAGGATTAGGTTGACCTAGGTCTGCAACAGCTGAATATTTACTAGCTGAATTTGAGACTTTATAGATTATCCTAAGTTAGATAAAACCTCTTTTGATTTGCTGCAACAGCTGAATATGAGACTTTATACACCTTAAAGTTCATAGGGCAAAGCAAGGTCTTCTTGAGTCCCATATATTCATTCATGCCTAGCATTGAATGGGATGAGTATTTACCTTATCGACTATTATATTAATGTGGGGTTTATTTGGTTTGGCAACTGAATTTGTGCCTAAATTTGACCAAACCAAATATTTACTAGCTATTGTTCCTTTATTCCCTTGAACCTATGGATTGTTCATGGAGAATCAATATCAAAACACCACTTATCGTCACGATACGTTAAATTTGTGAAGGGGACAAAGGATACTAACATATGGAGGAGTTAGTACTACCGAGCCATCTTTGGTTATGTTGACTTGAGGTTTATTAGGAGTGTTTACATTTTAAAGAGAACTCTTTCTTTCTTCAGAAACATTTCTGCAAAGGTCATACAGAGACCAGACTCCCCACAACCATTTGTAGAGAGGTAAATTAGGAAATCGAGCAGACCACCACATGGGAGGGTATTTCTGCCGGCTTCACCGGGAATCAACCCTTACCCATTTCTGCAACTCTACCATATGATGACCAACTTGGCTAATGCCCTAGGGGCTTCTTTTGAAACATTGGCATGATAGATGGTTGTGAGTCTTGTAAATATAACAGAATTTATCCCTTGATCCTTCATTGCTTGGTTATTTACTTTGTTGTCTCCTTTGGTTTTGTTTGATTTATCATTGCTTTTGATTATTTTCTTGAAATTCTTACCCTTAGCTTTTAAATTTTGGTTGAAACTCCTGAGCTTATTGGTTTGGGTTAGTCAAATGGATTTTAATCTTAGACTAGAAAATGTTTCCTTTGTTTTTTTCTTGTCATCTATATTGGTCCTTAACTCGAATGAATTGGATAACCTATTTTATAGTCAAATTAGACTAAGTTCTAGTGTCTTGTGCGAATTTAGACCAAGGTAAGGGTAGTTTGTCAAGGATACAAAAGATTTAGAAGTATTCTCTAAGGATTATTTAATTTTTATGGATGTCATGGATCAAATTTTTGAATGTGTGATTTTGATTATTAATGGGGATGCCATTATCTATTTTGAAATAGTTGAAATCAGTAGAAGTAAATCCCACAAGTCACCACACCCTCATTACCCTAACTTCTGTCTTTCAATGCATCCAACAATTTTTTGCTATTATGTATGAACTATATGTTCCATATAGGTTGCTAGATAGATAGCTGAGAATGTGGTGTTTACAGAGATATTCAATTTCCACTCTAGATTTAGTGACTAGTTAGGACTTAATGGCCTTTTTGAAGGGGTATTGGATGCAGGAGTGGAGGCATCTTTCGAAGTGGCTTCATAAGGTGGTACTTTGCTTATGAGACTAATTAATCCTAGTATCTCAAAGTGCATTTTAGTCAGTCTTGCCATCTACAAAAATTATATACATTGAATTTTTCACAATTGAAGGATATAGAGTCATTGGAACCCATTTTTAGCTATCAATTTATATAACATAGGGATTAAGGTATTAGGGTTTGCTTTTACAAAAATGATTATACCCGTTATTGGAATATATATGTTACTAGAAAATTCAACTCTCTAATTTAAAAGCAACAATATGTGAATATTTTGAAATACTGGAAATATTTAGCAACAATATTTTGAACATGTATGTTATTTACTAATAACACAACTATTCACGCTGGTTTCATGGACCTTGATTTTATTCTGCAGCGTTATCATGCTTATTTTATGGATGAAATGCAAAGCTGGATGGTCATATCTGCAGGTTTTTTTTTCTATTCTTATTCTTCTTTTTTTAATTTGGACTTGGTTTCTAAACAAGTGGCATTTATTTGAGTCTGTTTAAGTTAATCTTAAGGCATTTTCAATCGATGGTTTATGATTGGTGTTTCTTCAATAAAGTTAGTCAAGAGGTTAATAAGTAAGATCAGCTACAACATTTAGATCTCTGTGGACACAAGTTGCAACCGTGTACTGTAACAAATCCTAAATAATTCCTAGTGGTTTACTAGTTGCCTAGAAACTTCACAGTTTCAACTAGACTTTAGTTTTGTGTCAGAGAGTTTGGGGTCTGGCTTGATGGTTGTACTCACTTAAAGGTTCTTGAGTCTCAAGAGGAGTAACTAAATGGGCAGGAGCTTTATCTATTATATATATTATGGTACATCAAATGTTTCATAAAGGAAGTAAGTTGTCAGACAGTTCTTTCGGAGTTAAATCTTACAGTTTGCTTTGACTAAATGGGATGGGTTAAAAAGAAAAAGAATGACTCATGATGTTATGTGCCTCAATTGGTGATCTCGTGTAAAAGACGACAGAACCTCTACAATAGAAATTGTGCTATTGCTTGAATAAGAGAAGTAATGGGTCAAAACCTCACACTTGCTTTTCAATGGAAAATATGGGTTGGAATGTGTATTTCCAAAACCAACCGGGATATCAAAATGTTGCTTCATCAATGACAACCCAAATGCCAATGTATACAAATTTTATTTCAATCAGTGATCATTTCACAAGTGACATATACTTTTGTTTCACATTTGATAAACATACACCATTTACTTGATATTTGATTCTTTCAATTTAAACCCAATACAAACTTATATTTTGCAGACTTGGTTGTCGTCCTAGCATGTTCATTTGCTATCAAGGGAATAGTTGATATTGTTTCTTTCAGACTTTAGATTTAGTACAAGGTTGTATTTTGCAGACTTGGTTGCTGTCCTAGCTTGTTCATTTGCTGCCAAAGGAATAATTGATAGTTCAAGGTCTCTGCAGCATTGGATGTGGTACTCGTGCTACATCGGGATGCTGCTTGCCATCTTTTGGTTGTTTTACATGCTGAAGTAAGTGCAATCTTTCTGAAAATGGGTATCATTTGCACTATAACTTGGTTTTATAAAATGCTAAAAGAACACAATTCAATGTTTGGTTAAAAAGAAAGCTCGATTCCTTCACTTCATAGAATTTTTATGTTGAGCAAAATTTTATGCCTTCTCTTTTTGCTAATTTTACCTCAATTTCAATTGTAATTTAGGCAATAGCTTGTCATTTCTTTCAGACAATACATCCCCTAATCCATTCATCTCAACACTGCATCTTCGAGACCTTGGTTGCCATCTGGTTCCTCATGTGTGTTCAACGTTTATTTGCTTGTAAATAAATTCCAGGTTGCCAAAATTTCGTTGGGATGCACTGTGGCTTCCATTGGGTCCTTTAAGGTAGTATTATTTCTAATTTCCCATTCTATTTGATTCTAAGTTATTTGGGGGAAGAACTTCTTCCAGGAAATAAGTTATTACCACATCAAATATTGCCACCATAAATAGTTAGATAAGTTGATCCACCTCACATGAATCATAAAGCATTATTTTGCGAGTGTCAGTATCTAGATTTACATAGGTTTTTAATTCGTTGCAGTGGTGCGGGAGCCTGTCTTTACGTGGATCGTTTGCTACATGGATCACTGAAAGATGTAAAACTGCTCCGAAGCTATATGTATAATTACAAGGCCTTGTAGATCTGGTAATCATGTTCTTCGACATGAAATGCAATCTTTTTTTTTCCTAGTTGTAAATTTATGTCTTATAGAACAGTGGTGTAATGAGATGAAAGATCTTTTAGTATCGAGAGAACATTCAACTAGTAACAATTGCTACTTATACTTTGTTTATGATGTGATATACATTCCTGACCATGAACTGCCAGTAGCTCGAGTTTCAATGGATATAATACTAAGCGTCTTATACCACTCCCCTTCTAAAAAATGCTGCCTTGTCAATCATTCACATACTTTTATTCTTCAGCCTCTTATCTGACTATTTAGCATAATGAGACGTCCCCTCGGAGAGGTGGTACGGTGGTTAAGACATAGAAGGTTACCATATAAGGTTACCATATAAGGTCATGAGGCTGAAACTCGGCACGTTTGAGCATATCCTCCCCCATTCCTTGACTGTTGGGGACCTATCCGGAGTGTGGGGTGAATGGCTCCGTTCGCTTCGTCGTCGATTTGTTACAGCGAAAGTAGACGCAACGAAGAACCAACCAATGCTAACGGTAGGATTAACTTAGTATCCACCTCAAGATAAGGTGACTAATTTAAGGATCCACACAACATACCACTCTCCACTAAGAAAAATCTCTTTCTCGGATACAACCGGAGGCGGAGAAGCCTCGTACAAACTCTCACACAAGATACAACTCGAAGCGATAAATTAATACAAGAAATACAACACAAACTCTCGCTTCTAGATATTGTGAACGTCTATTGATCACTCAAAAATGTAGCAGCACTTCACCTGAGAACTTTAAGATCTGACGGTGGAGTTGTCGGAGAAGAAAGCGGAGAAGAGGTAAGAAAACATCGCCGTCGCAGCAGCCTCACTTTTAAACATGTGTGTCACAACGGTTGAATCTGGATTGATCGGCTTATCGATCCAAGCACCTTCTGTGCCTTTTGCGCGGCGAAACGTCATATCCCAATCGATCAATTAATCGATTGGGGATGCTGGATCGACCCAGCTCCATTCTGTTCTCTCGTGAAATCATGAGAAACAGCTGCCAATCGATCAGCTGATCGATTGGCTTGGTCCAATAGGTCAACTAATCGATTGGCCAACCATGACTTGAGTAGTTCAAGTCAAGCCCAACATCTGGTCTACCCTGACTTGTTGGGACTCCATCTTACCTAGCATCCGGTCAACGTTGACCAACTAGGATTTGTCGCCGAGTGTCCCGTTAAACTTTTGCCCCACTTGGACTTCTCTACGTGCCAAGTGTATGGTCAATCTTGACCAACTTGGACTTATCGTCTCATGCCAAGTGTCCGGTCACCTTTACCCACTTGGACTTACCAACCACCAGGTGTCCGGTCAACCATGATCCACCTGGATTTCCACTTCCTGGCTTCACTCACTAGGACTTTTAAATGTGCCTAACTTCACTCACTAGGGCTTTCACCAGGCTTCACTCACCTGATTTTTCAGTCTGCCTAGCTTCACTCACTAAGTTTTTCACCATGACTCACTCACCTGGATTTCCAGCACTTAGCGTCACTCACTAGGATTTTTCATTGCTCGGCTTCACTCACCGGGACTTCCATCCGCCTTACTTCACTCACCGGGGCTTTTCGACACCAAGTGTCCGATCAAAGCTGACCCACTTGGATTTTCCTCTTCTGTCAACCTTCTTGTTGGACTTGCGCTTGTCTAACCTCCGGTTAGGACTTCACAGTCAAGTATCCCGTCAACCTTTACCTACTCGACTCCTATTCGACAATCTCCTAGATAGACAATTGCACACGCACTCTCCATCTATTGTCAAACATTGAAACACAAGCTTG
>JBAMIE010000020.1:85386-97566 GCA_037177295.1 Kaempferia parviflora | reverse complement strand
ACCCAAAACAAAGTATTAGTTTTTAAAGAAAGAAGCAGCGGGGAAGATATTAACGCACCTGGACTGCTGAAATACTGATTGCACCGTCAACAACTCCTGGCCGTAAGCCTAAGCCCTGCAATCAGCCTTTTAGTTAAAATAACTTAAGAAAAATTCCAAGAAACAATTAAGCAAACTTCCAGGTCCATGCATCAGCACTTCAAGGAAAAATAACATAGGATATCAGACTGAAAATAACAGAGGACATCAAACAAAAACCTCATACTATCATTTACTAACACTAGACAACCTAAATTCAGAATAATGATAAAATATGATATCTCGAAGTTTTTTTAAAAAACAGTCATAAGGAAAATCAGCTGAACATGAGCAGATTAGTTGTTAAGAGGATCTCAACAAATGAAGTGAAATTAAAATACATGTCCTTGTTCAATTAACCATAACCTTAGCCATTAATGTGTATTTTATCTGGGGATCAAATGAAGTTAACAGATACACCATAACTTTAATCAAGTAATATTGTGAGATGCAGCAACTGTTTCACAAGCAACCCACCCCATGTACAACAAACAAAATTAAGGATTTGTCTCTGCAGACTGATCCAACAATTAAAGGGGCATACAATCTTAAGCACTCTACTAATAGCAAGAGCAAGAGTAGACATGACAAACCCTAGTAAAACCATTCATACAATTGTACACTGACAAATACACAAAATTAATGCTGAATAAAGGCTTATCTGTCCAATAAAAACAGATTTTTTTTTTAATAATCAGTGCTGCAAGGGCTGTTGGATGGTACATACTGGCTGAAATTAAATAACAACTACATTTCACAAAATAGAAAAGGATTATAACAAATTGCATTTCCAGCATCAGCATTCAATTGTGTAGCTTCAAAAGGGAAAAAGGTAATGATGCGAAATGTACATAGTGCAATGCATGCTCAGTAAGAGATTCTATATTCTCAAAACCAAGAGTCCCAAATGACATGATAATGAATCTAGGAAGGACAGAGAAAATGAGTATTCACCTGGCCCATATCTGCAAGCAAAAGATCACCCTCTGCTTCACGCTCTAATGCAACATCTGAAGGTAACCACCAATTACACAATATAAATAATGAAAACTTGAACAGTCTCTAAGACTTAAATGGATTTAGGTAAACAAACAAGCTTGATGTAAACAAGAAAGGCAACAACTCACCCAACATTGAACTTGAAATATCATAGCCAATCCAATGGTGCCCATTTTCAGACAGAGTTTCACCACTAAGTCCAGATCCACAGCCTAAGTTATAGAATAAGTAAAAGGGCAAGGAGAAGAATCAAGAAAAGTATGTGAGTGTACATTGAACAAGCGATATAGACGTGTGAGTATTGACCAACATTAAGGGTATCAGAGTATTTTTAGCATTGCAATTCTCAAAACACAGTAAAATCAAGCTAAAAGTAGTAAATCCCAGTTAACTCAAACCAAACTCAGTCAGGCAAAAGAAGAATAAGCAAGGGAAATGCACTGTTGAAGTAAAATCCAAACTTACCAATATCTAGCAGAAGCCTGGGTATGCCATCATTCGGTAAGGCAAGTAGTTCAAGTGCTCGCTCAGATATCTTTGCCTAAAACAATATCAATGGACCCAAAGAACCAAAAATCTTTAAATCTAGAATCAAAGAAAAGAAGTAAGCAAGGAAAGAAAAGAGAGGTTAAGAAACACAACATACTTGGATTTCAATGATGCGAGACGAAGTTGTATACTTGCGTGCCTCCGCCTCATTGTAGAATATCTCCGGCGGAGCTTGGAGCTCTGGACGTGGCATAGCTTTTCTTGCACACTGTGACACCAATCACCAAGCAGAGTTGTGCTGGCCAATAATTGAGCTATCAGTTATCTCCAATGCCTGAGCTATCAGCTATATCCTGATAAAATAATGCACATTTTCCACTGCAAAACTTATAATTCCATTTATAATCTTCTAAATATTTGAATTTTTCACACAAACCTTATCATAATCAGTCAAATAAAAAAAATACTGCTAATTAGGATAAAAAATAGTCTAAAATGTAAAATAATATATCTTATTTTTCATTAATTATAATATTTCTAAACATTAACAAAACTAAGTTATGTCGTTAGATAAGAACATTTATATAACAAATATAAAGTTATCTAGCACAGTAGCATAAATAAATAAAAATAAAAATAAAAGAGCATAAATACCACTATCTGAAAAAGCTTCATTCAACAAAATGGAAGGTTACTTTTATTCCTGACAGTTCGTAGTGTACGATCCAACTTAATGCACCATACTAGAGAAACATGCCATCAAAGGCATCAGCTATCTCCAAGCAACTCCAAAAAAAAATAGAGAAACAACAATCCTCCTTAATAGCCTATCTACACCTGTGATTTTGAAAACCATAAAACAAGGAGGATATGGACACCATGTGCAATGACTCAGATCAAATATAGTTGTATGACTTAAAAGGTAATCTAGATCATGACCGTATAAAAATTAAGATTAAAAAGCTTAAAATTTATCCTCGATTCCAACACTTTTACTAAGGTGTACCTGACTCACACACAATCTAAAAGAGGATACCCTAATAAATAGGCACCCAAAATTCACATTCAAGTAATAACAAGAACACAACTAATAACACAGACACAATTTTGACAACGAGATGAAAACTATCACAAACAAACATGAAGGATTAGACAAACTAAAGGATGTTGTTAACTACAAAACTAAAATAAAAAAATACAATTTTTACACCAAAATAGAAAAAAAATGTGATACCTTCCTTTTGCTGATATACTAAAGAAAAGTCGCAAAGTCAACGAGAGACGAGAGGCGAATAGGGCGTGAGTCCCAGGTTTCCGGAGAAAGACCGGCCGGAGCGCCGAACGAAGCTCGGTGGGCAGTGGCGGAAAAATCGGCGAGGGAAGAGAAGTTAATTCGGGAATTCGGACCGTAATAAAACCCACCCACTTATTTAAAACCTAAATCGGTCGGTTCAATCGCTAAACCAAATTTGTCTTTATTCAAAAATTAAAAGGATACTTTTTATTTTTATTATCATAAAAAATACATTCTAATTTTTAAAATATCAATATAGTATTCTCTTTCTCTTTTTCATTTTAAAAAACCATTATTCTAAACTATTATATATTTTAATAGGTGTTTTTTTAAAGCTAATTCGAGCTAAAAAAATTATATATAGATACATATAGGGTGAAATTCATTTTAGTTCTTGAAGTTTCAACTCAATTTTAAAATAGTCCATGAACTTTTAATTTTTTTTAATTTAATCTCTCACAACATTTTTTTAATAATATTTTTAATTAAAAAATATAAAATGGCCATATATACATCATTTTTAAACAAAATAATTACATATTCTAATAATTTTGATTAAATCTATTATAATACCTCGCACATTCATATATGGATGATCAAGGTTTAAATTTAAATTTTTTAAATCTATTTTATTTACATGTAATTTTCTTTTCTTCCACATGTAAATCTATTGTATAACCAGCATGAAGGTAGAACTAGTCTTTAAAGACCAACTCCAACGTGATAGTCTTTAAATACTAACACCAGCACGTTGGTGCTTGTTTACGCAAATGTGTTGGTGTTGATTTGTGCAACTAAACACCACGTTGGTGCTGATTTTCTATTAGTGTTGATCTTTAAAGACCAACACTTATAGTTGTGTTGATTTGTGTAAACCAGCACCAACACATTTGGTGTTGGTCTTAGTGCTGGTCTTCTTTTGGTTCTGGCCTTTAAAGATCAATACTAACATGTTGTTGGTCTTTAAAGGCCAGCTCTACATTAGTGCTGGTTTGTAAAAACCACTACCATCTTACATGTAAAAGAGAGAAGAGAGGTGCATGCAGATGAGTAAAAGATAAAAAAAAAAAAAAGTTTAGCCCTTGTCAGCTAGCCACGTCTACTATCTCCCATGATCGCACATATAAGAGTATATAATATATATATATATATATATATATTAGGAGTATGACCTATGAAAATGAGTTTTTTTTAATAAGTTATCGAGTTAAAATGATCGGTTATTATAGTAAATTAGAAAGCACATATGAACTCATTACTCCAGCGTCATAAATTTTTAAACTCTCCAAATGTAATGTGTTATAAGTTTATAATATGTCTTAAGAAAAATTTGAATCTTTACAGAGAGTCCATCCCATTTTTTTATCATAGCATTATAACCCCTGGGCAACCTTTCTTCTCTAGCATTTCATTATTTATGTTGATGTAGAGGTAATATATGAAATCTAAAAAGACAGTTCGACCTTTCTCCGCTTTTTGACCAAATCTTTCAAATTTCACCCAACTTTTAAAAGGAAAAGGGCCCTTCTCCTGTTTACTTGAATGGAACAAAAAGTGAGAAAAGAGTGTGATGGGCCAATTATTGTAGCTCCTTTTTCTCAAAAATGAATTACACAGGTTAAATTTAAAAGACACAACATCCTCTCACTGCCTTTTCTTCCCATTTCCGCCTTAGATTATGATACAACGGTAAAGATATTCAATTATCTCCTATGTATTCAGGGTTTAATTTTCAATTATTACATATTTGTTAAAAAATTTTCACCAAATGTGACTTACAAATAAAGGATGCTGGACTTTTGGACCGTCCGTCGTGAATACTTTCTGATTTACGTTGATAATTTATGAAAAGCCAACCTAAAACTAATCAATAAAATAACTAGATTTATCATTTTCTTTTCTCCCCATTTCCAAAATAAACAACCCTATAAATCATGTTTACTAATATTTTAGCTTAACATAAATTATCCATTAAAAAAAACTCCAATAATAAATGCATGTCACATAATCATCCTTTATTACTCTTTGGCTTCGTATGCACCCGTGCTCTGCATGTTACTGTCCTCTCGTGACTGCTGAATTGCCAGCTCTTGTGAAAGAATTACTCACATCAATACATCATGAACAAAACAACAACTACAAAAACACAAACAAAAAAGATTTTTTTTTTTTTAAATCTTCATATTTCCACACAAAACTGGTGATTGATTAACCAGATCAAGCTAAGTGACTGTGAACACACAAAAAATTGATCGTCTGTATATTTACATGCTGTTTTGAAGACTGAGACCGAACACAAACACACTCAAGGACCTTCAATCTCGGCCCACAAATAGATGAACAATCACAATATTGAAGATGAAAACTCTGAGAACTCACAGTAACTGTGGAGGAGCGAGTACCTGTTAATTTTGGACAGGGTTTGGGCCACTGGGAACTTCGTGTTTGCTTGACTCAAACTGATCAGCAGAAGTGGAGCTGTTGGGTCTCTTCTGTGGATGTAGCTTCATGGATGATTGAGTCGAAGAAGAAGAAGAAGAAGGTGAAAGAAGAAGCCTGTGGTTGTTGATCTCCATCAGGATTTGTGGTTGCTGGAGCAGAGCAAACAGAAGAAGGCAGAAGAAGAGAAAGCAAGACAGTAATGCATTTGATCTTCCATGTGTTGCCATGCAGGGTTAACTTTCAGTCACTGAAGTTTCAGAAATTTCAGTGTTCATGGTGAACCACTTGAAACACTGGGAGAGAAAGTGAGAGAGAGAGGTGAAGGGGGAAAAAGGCTTTGGATGTTCCCAAGCTGTCAATGAGTATCTGTGCCTTTGTTGTATAATGTTTTGTAGCCATTGTCTGTTCAAGAAGTGATTGTCCAAAAAACAATGCAAGGAAGCATTTGTCTGAAAAGCAGAGTGTGAAGTAGAGTGTGACTAATGTGGGTGCAAAAGTGATCTTCTATTCTATACCTTTGGGACCCTGAGTTAAAACAAGATGCTGGGAGAGGGCTTTATCCAACTTTTTTACAAAGTCATACAAATTAAAAAAAAAGACAAAGCACCCCATTCCAACCTATCTCTTGGACCTCTATGAGACTACCCTTACTTTAAACACTATTTACCCTCGGGGCTACAGTAGATTATACCGTAAAACATGATTCGTTTGTCTTTAGCATCTCACCCCTGCTAATTTGTTCCTGGATCAATACGGAGAAGATAAATCACGGGTACCTACTAGTCATTAGTGCAAGTGGTTAAGGCATGAGGGAGAGCATGCTCGGACGCACCGAGTTTCAACCTCAAGACCTCATATGGTAACCTCTCATACCTTAACCACCTTACCGCTCCTAGAGGACATTCGAAAAGACATCAAGTTGTCATCCAAGTATATGTGATTTATCCTCAGTTACAACACAATTAAAGGGATTTTTCTGCAAATGGGACGCGTAATCATGAGATGTTGAGTTTCTGGACTGCCACAGTGACTGATTCTCGATTTACCCTAATAGCCGATGAATAACTTTTGTGAAATTAGATAGGTCACTCTACATTCAATGTTACCTAGTTCAAGTATCAATTTGTTAGATAGTGAGGGCGGGCAAAGTTGGATCGGATCTTTTGCCTTTTATTTAGATGGGCCTAATTATCAATGTCGGCCCATTATGTCTGTTACTTCAATAGGCTTAGTATTCTCCCGCACGATTCGCAGTTTTAAATTTCAAATCACTCGAGAGAGAGAGAGAGAGAGAGAGAGAGAGAGAGAGAGAGAGAGAGGGATTTCCAGATCTGGCCGGTGATCGCCGGGATCCAGATGTCGACGCGGCTCAAGGAGAGAGGAGGCGGGGGGAACAAGATCATGCCGTCTAAGCCGAACAACAAGGTACCACTCCACTCTACCCCCACCGACAAGCGACCTGTCTCCGCTCCCCGGAGGAGCACCGTCGCCATCGGCAAGGAGAACCACAGGGACGTTTCCGTAGGGAGGATCTCCTCATCCCGTCGCAAGGTCGAGGAGAAGCCAGCACCACCATTCGCTGCCGCACGCTTCTCGACGTCGTCTTTGCCGAGAGGTAAGTCCTGCAAACCCTCCGATCTGGTGTCTGACATCCGTGGAGATCGCCGACCACATAGGGTTTCCACGTCTGACCAACTGGGAAGAGCTCCGGGGCGGGATCTGGAAGCAGAGGCTGGAGGGCGGAAGAGTTTCGGCGTTCCAGGTACGTTGCTGCCGGGGAAGGGGCTTTACGAACAGGGTTTGATGAGAAATGCCGAGAGATTAGCGACTGCGACTGGCGGCGTCTCGTACCTTCGTAACCCTAAACCTAAAGGAGATACAAAGTCCTTGGATTTGATCTCAGAGAAACTAGGTCGCAAGAGCGATGGCGATTTGAATGCCAAAGGATCCTCAAACTCCTCGAAACAGAAAAATGAACCTCCTTTTCTGGAGAAGAAAGCAACAAATTTGAAGGAAAATGCATCTCTGCCAAATAGCAAGAATAAGACCTTTCTGGTATCAAGTTCAAAGGCTATTGATGGAGAAACCCCAAGATTTTTTCCCAGTGGCCTGAAGGACACAAGTTATGCAGTATCTAATCCGAAACCTCAGGGTCAAACTGATGAAATTGTTGCTCATGCTACATCAAATACGAAGAAGGAAGACTGCTTAGCAATGCAATTGGAGCCGTCAAAAGATGTAGGATATGATGTTGAGATCAAGGATATTCCCTGTGAGGGGGAGCGTGTTGATTCCGTTCCGAAAGTTGAGGCTGCGCATGGACGATCTGCAAATATTAGGGTTTTTGAGAAATCAAATGATGGTGCTCGAGTTGTGTCCAAATACCCTAGTAAATTGCATGAGAAGTTGGCGATGTTGGAAGGAAAAGTTCAAAAAATTGCATCTGAAATCAAGCGGACGAAGGAAATATTGGATGGCAACAACCCTGATGATTCAAAGCTGATTCTCTCTGATATCCAGAGCCAAATATGTGGAATCGAGAAAGCTGTTGCCCATGCAGTTCGTGGTACAACATCTCAACAGGATCAAAACAATTGTGTACCTGATCACACCGATCAAACAATCATTCCGAGCTACACAGTTAGAGAATTGCAAAATGATGTGATAGAAGCAAGGTTCTTCCCGCATCATAAGCTTTTAAAGGACAGGAACTCATCTGGTATTTTGGGAGGTCATGGTTCTGATCGCAGCGATTCAGATCTCGAAGATGGGTCATCGAGTTCTCTTGGAGAAAATCCTATTGCAATGAAGTTCTTGGCTTCTCTTGATTTGGAGCAAGGTGAACCTAGCAGAAGCATCTCTGCAGCAGAATATGCTTCAAAGAAGTTGGTCAGTGACTTTTCCAAAGGGGGAATTGAACTAGTGGCAGATGAAAATTTTGAAGAATTTGACAACGTGGAGAAAAAATCTTCATTAATGTTGCATGAACAACCTAAGGGACCTTACAAAGACCAGTTGTGCGAGATTGGACAGAAGCCCTCGACCGGCGGATGGTTTGTTTCTGAAGGAGAAGCTGTTCTTCTTTCCCATCACGACGGATCCTGTTCGTATTATGACATGACTAACTATGAGGTGAAACTTTCAACTTTCAATACTGCAATATAAAGAATTTCTCGTTTACACTAACTCACTTTTCCCTGTTTCAGTTCAAGGCTGAATACAATCCACCATCAGCCATGTCGAATAATCTGTGGGGCGATTGCTGGTTAATCCGAGCACCAGGTGCAGACGGATGTTCAGGGAAATATGTCGTTGCAGCATCAGCTGGGAATGCTTCAGAATCGGGATTTTGTTCATGGGATTATTATACAAGAGAAGTAAAAGCATTTTCGATAGGAGATTCAACAGATGACTCCCCATCGCCATGGCCGTCTAGGATACCTCTTGGTTCTCTAAGTAATGCCAGTTTGAGACGAAGTAATTCCTGTGGAACATCACAGCAACAATGGTGGTACAAGCCTTGTGGCCCGCTCCTAATCTCCACTGCCACAAGACAGAAATCTGTCAATGCTTACGATATCCGCGACGGAGAGTTAGTGATGAAGTGGGAGACTAGCAGTCCTGTGATTGGGATGGACTACTCGAGCCCTCTGCAATGGCGAAGTAGAGGAAAGGTGATCATAGCAGGAACTGAAGCCATTAACCTTTGGGATGTCAACTCTCTAAACCCACAGCCGCTATTGTCTGTTGCCTTTTCCGGAAAGAAGATCTATTCCCTCCATGTAAACAACACTGATGCTGAACATAGTGGCGGCATTCAACAAAGGTTATCTTCTCCCCTCCTCAAATTTTTATAGAAGATAAATTTGCATCTCTCAAATTTGTTAACTACACACAGGGTGAGTTCATCCGAGGTGGAGGGCAACGATGGTGTCTTCTGCACTCAAGAAAGTATCAATGTGCTTGATTTTCGGATTCCGTCCGGTATCGGGATCAAAGTTTCTAAGCACGGAGGCACAGGCCATTCGATCTTCTCTCGCGGAGACTACATATTCGTCGGGAGCACGGAAGGAAGATTGCCCATCAAAGGTTGTCCGCGATCCCGCATTCAGCATTACTCATTGCGCAAAGGGAAGCTCGTTGCGTCTTACCAATTGCCGGAATTCAACTCCCACTCTCACCACTCTTCGCTGACTCAAGTTTGGGGAAATGGCAGCACCGTGATGGGTATCTGCGGGCTGGGGCTTTTCGTCTTCGATGCCTTTCGTGATGAAAATTCTCAGACCTTCTGCTTCGACCGCGGGAATACAATAGATGTGAAGGAAACAATCGGCCCCGATGATTTGTACTGCCCTGCTTTCGACTATTCTGGATCGAGAGTTCTCGTGATATCGAGAGATCGGCCTGCTTCCTGGAGGTATGTGTTATGATCAGTTATGAACTAAGCTAAGTTTGTAGTGTAAGAATGAATGGCTTGTTATGTTTTTGTTTGTAGTTTGGTGGTTCTGCAACTGTCTTATTTTGAATGCTTCCTCTATGTGCGAGTGAAATTTTAACGGTACATTGCTGGATGCCCAGTTTCTAAGTTATTTTGAGAATCTTTAAAACTATTGACAAAAGGTTAAGCGTTCGCCTTTTATAATGACTTGGAAGGCAAGTGGATTTGTGAGAATTCTCATCTGGACACAAATTCAAAAGAAAAGTCTATTTTGACATATGGAGGGAAAAAAAGATTATACATTTGAAAAATAAAAGTAAAATTTCAAATATCATCGTATGCTACTTGACTTGATCAACCTTTGCAACTTATTTGGTTTTTTATTTTACTATCTATATATCGGTGGCAAAAGGTGAATCGTTCGTCCTCTCTGTTAACTCGTTTCAGGGTCAACACAAAGGAGGTAAATCATGGGAACTACTAGTCCAGATAATGACTAGTGCATAAGGGAGGGCAGACACCTGATTTTATTAGAATTTGACCCTCAGGTCTCATTGGTGGCAATACCTCATGCACTAGCCATCAGTCCCTCCCTTGGGAACTATTTTACTCTCTATATATGATTGGGAGTTAGTTGTGTGGGATGTTCGACATTAACGTGTGTTTTTTTATAAACATTAACTTGATCAACAATGTAAATCATTTAAAAAAAATGACTAATAAGATTAAGTTATTGCCACTGTTTAGATTTACACACAAACTAATAGTCACATTGCTTTAAAACAGAGTATCGGGTTGGCTTGGTCTTATAATAATTTTCACCAATTAATTGGATAAATTTGAAAGGGTTCGCAATGGATTGTCTAATAGCACATCTTAGGTTAGTTATCTTATTGGAAAAACAAATATTACATAGTGTGTCGTAGTTGAAAATTAAGTCGTGAGTGCTTGATAAACTACATAGGCATTTTACCACTACACCATAGTCGGGAGCTTTAAGCATTAGATATCCAACAATTTGAATCGATTAATCCTGAAATAATCAATCTAATTCATAAAAATTTTCCATTGACTATTTATCTTATTAGAAATATCCAGGACACTAATACTATCTCAACCATTTAAATAATAATAATAATAATAATAATAATAATAGAAAATATAAAAAAATGCATTTATATATTTATAGAAATGTAGCCATCGTCCTCTAATTAGTTAGCAACTCAACTCTTCTAATTCCTGGCGTTCTATTTCATAACCATCTAATTTTTTCCCCGTTGACTCAGTATAAGTAAGTTCTCGACCTCTCTACTTCCCGCGCTTTGCGCGTTGACACCAATGACCTTCCAAGAACTAAAATAGCAAAAAGAAATAAAACATAATAATAATAATAACAAATTAAAAAAAAAAACTCCACTTGAATCCTCCTTTCCCTAATTTAATCACTTCAGCTCCTCTCTGACAAATCTTTCAGCTGCTGGAGGAGAGAAGCGTCGCATAGTCTCTTTCCCATTCTTTCTCCATGCAATTCTTTTCCTTCTACAATTGCCATTTTGATTCATAGGTTTTTCTTTCTTTTTTTTTTTTTTTTGTTTTAAAAAAAAATACAAATTCAATTTGATTCGAAGCAGTAAGAGCTTGTTAAATTATATTGGTTATAAATTTGTTTCTTATTCTTTGGTAGAAGTAACTGCGTTTGGGCAACATGGGGACCCGCGGGATGAAGATGAAGAACATCCTCAAAGGCCTTCGTTATATTTCTCAAATATTTGGTGCGTCTTTATCGTAATTTTTATATATTTTTGCTTCTAAATTCATGATGATTCTAAGAAGAAAAAGAGGATTTTTTTAAAACAAATTATTAAAAATGGCATTACAATTTTTTTTTTATGTTAAGCAATTTCTTTACTCTCCCAAATAGTTTAACAATTTTGCTACTATGACACCCTAGAGAGTTAGGATGTTTTCTTTCATTTTCCGTGTTATTTTTTTTTACAAATTTTAATTATATTTACACCCTTAGCCTTAACCCCGGGCTATTATGCAATAGAGCCCTAGTGCTAACTCAGTTGGTAAGTGTATGAGATCGTGATTGTAAAGGTTTGGACGTCAAAACTCTGTGAAGGAGTTCACCGCCTCTGAGGACTCTCACCCATGCCCTTACTGATCTGAGTTCTGTTGTACTCCCCTTAATGATGTGGGGCAGTCATGAGGATGTAGCAGTTCCACGTTAATAGTAGGTGAAATAGATTTTGTAAATAATTAGAGTTTAAATTTCATCTAGGGCTCATTATACAATTCGTCAGGACCCATCTATATTTTCGTGGGATCGAATAAATTATCTCTAGGATTATATATATATATATATATATACACGAATTTGTTATCCGGCGGGACGCACAGTGCGGGACCGTGCGCGCCCGCAGGTTTCGCCGGTGTC
>JBAMIE010000020.1:5357-18035 GCA_037177295.1 Kaempferia parviflora | reverse complement strand
TCGGCGAACAAACGGGGGAGAGGGAAAGAAACGAGGGAAGTTGAAACTTAGGAGGGAGGGTAGTTATGTAATTTTATGTATTAGGGAGCAAAAAAAAATTGTAGGGAGTGAAAAACACAATTTGCTCGGATGGGGAGTTGATGCAAAGGCCAATATGTGTTTAGGGATTTTACATCAATTTACCGTATATTTAACACATTTACGTCATTATAAAATTTTAAAACGTGACATTATAATTAATACAGACTGATTAATCACTAAGATGATGGTCAATTATCAGTAGTACTAATCGTTTCATTTATATTTATATCATTGAGAAAGGTTAAAATACTTATAACCATCAATGTATTTTATCAAGTAATATTTTGTCTCTGTATTTAAAAAATAATATTTAACCCTTTTTTTTTATAAAAATGAGATGTGAGAAATATGTTAAAAAGATAATTATATTTTTTAATTATTTTTTGATAATAAGTTTAGAAAGATAAAATATATTAAATTTACTATTATATTTATCGATAAAATTTCTCACAAAATTATTATATGTATTAGTATAAACAATAAAAAAGTAGTAACTATGAAAGGGACCAGTCAAAAATTCATTTTACCACCTTCATAGTTAAAAAAATAAATTCTAAATTGATAAATTAAAATTAAATGAAGATGAAATAAAGTTGATTATTAAAAATCTCTTCATCAATCAAGTGTGACATACAATGAATTAGAAGTGATTTTGGTTTATCAATTTAGAATTCTAACTCTTTTTTTATTTGGTGAGAGTGGTAGAATAAGTTTTTAGCTGCTTATTATCCTTTTTAAAGTTGTTACTTTTATATTGTTTATTCATGTGTATATGTAAATTTTGTGAGATTTTTTATCGAAAAATATAATGAGCAATTTAATATATATTTTTTCTCTTGAGATTATTATCTAAAAATAATTAAAAAAAAATAATGGTACAATTTACCTTTCTCATATAGTCAGTTTTCAAGACAGGGTTAAATATTATTTTTTTGAATATAAGAGATAAAATGCTACTCCGTGGACAATGGCGCCGGCGCTCCGGGGAACGCTGTGAAGAAGAGCGGCGCTCTTGGGGTGCCTAACTCCAACTACGTGGTGCCTCCCGATCTGACGCCCTCCATATGTCGCCTCTTAAGGAGATCCTTCGGGACCTCAACAAGAGAGTGCCTGACAATATCATCAACCGCAACGACAACTCCTTTCCTTGGTACTTGTTGATCCTCTTCCCCTTCCTATTCGATTCATGGTCGGTTCGCAGCATTTATTTTTGCGGAATTCCCAATTTTTCATGGGGATTTAGTATTGATCTTATACAGACGTAGGTGATGCGAAATTCTAGGGTTGAATTTGACCTCAAACAGTAGCCTATTGTTAAAGTCAACTATTATGGGATTGTTATCTTCCAATTTCTTTGATACTATACGATCCGCAAAAAGTGCTAACTTGCATTACTAGAGTTGACAATTCTGGTTCTGTGCGTGACAAACTAAGCTAGTTGACCTTTGAATTTTTCCAAGCTATCAAAATTTGGGTTGGATTATATGTTTGCCTCGGGACTTAGCTTGAATCCATGACTATGGCTACTAGATGTTGAAGTTTTGGCGACATTTGTTTGTTTAGTCATCATACTATCATTTGTCTTCTAATTTTGCTAGTCTTCAATATTTTTCTCTTTCCTATTCTAAAATCAAATTTAAGAGCATGAGTGGTTCTTTTATGAGGAAATGATGTTGCAACAATTGATGAAATTGATTGGTCTTTCTGTTCTGTATGTAGCATTCATGATCCTTTTCTGAACCTGATATGTTATTATACCTCATATATACCCTCCTTTGTTCTTTCTTTCTCTTAACGATATTTTACCAAAAGGCATACGTTGAATACGGTATTTACCAAAAGACGTATCATAGTTGTATTTTTACCAAAGGCGCAGGAAAATCTATGGAATTCCCCTTTTACCCCTCTCGCCAACCTCCTCTTCTCAATCACCATTTTCCAAGCATCCGAACTACATTTTTATTTGAAAATGATTTTGTGGTTCGGATGCACGTGGTCTCACCCTCTCTCTCTCCCTCTATGTCTCTTCCTGCTCTTATAAACACGAAACCATCATGGACCTCCTCCGCTTACCATACCTCCTCGTGCTG
This sequence comes from Kaempferia parviflora, assembly GCA_037177295.1. Taxonomy (NCBI): domain Eukaryota; kingdom Viridiplantae; phylum Streptophyta; class Magnoliopsida; order Zingiberales; family Zingiberaceae; genus Kaempferia; species Kaempferia parviflora. Next base: position 15,864 of record JBAMIE010000020.1, on the reverse strand, counting down.
TTTGACGGAATTGCAAATGAGTAATTAGAGTTTAGGGATATTGTCGTAAGGGTTTCAAGAGGCAAGTTCAAAGGACAACAACGATCAAGAATAACGTCGTTTAAGAACATCGTCGTTAAAGGACAAATTTCTAGCAAGAGTGAAATTGGTAGAAGAAGACGGATAAAAGATTTAGCAATGTATGTTTAAATTTTCTTGGTACTATAAAAAAAGTGTAAACTTTTGTAGCAAAAGGTGATGAAAAAAATTGTGTTATGGTGTCATTGGATGTGTGGGGAAGAAATATTGAACAACACCTACAATATGGTGTACTCCATTACTTAATCGGTTTGTGAGGTACTCCACTGTGATGCTAGATTTCAGCTAGACCTTGCTTATGCATGTTCGGTTGATATGGTAGGTATCAACACGTTGGGCCTGTTATGTGATCATATCAAGCCCACTTTCTTCCTTGATCAAAATTTTGGTTTGATACCATATCTACCTTCTCCTCACTCGACCCTTCGTAGTGATTGAGAGTTTGCATAAATCCAATTACCCTAGGTCTATAGTGGGTTTTGACTAAAACCCATTGACGGACCTAAACATGTTTGATTGCATCCATTTAAAGTCTTGTGAGTTATTGGTGTTGCAAGGAGTCAAATTGTGTTATCCACTGCCTATTTAGGGCTCTCAGTGGCGGTCCAACGTTACAAGAAGTTTCCGCTTAAATGCGGGCCTGATATGGGATCCTTGGTTTACACTTTGGTTTGACACCATATATACCTTTTCCTCGCTCAACCCTTCCTAGTGATTAAAATTTTGCAAAAATAAAAAAACCCTAGGTCTATTAGTCGGATTCTGTCAAACCACTGATAAATTATGAAAATCTAGTATGTACACCATATCTATCGTTACTTGTTCTTTGAATTACAACACCACTTGATTATGTAGCTGTAACTTCGCTAAATTAGTTTGTAATTTATTTTTCAGGATGATCATATTGCCGAAAAAAATCTATGAGATATGGAATACGCTTTATGCAAATTCTTGCGTGGGACATGAAACTAATGTAGGAGAATTATCCAGAACAAATATTTCATCGTCTTCTAAGTATAGTGGTGTGTGAAACACAAATAGAAATACAAACAATTTGACATTTGATCTAAATGAAGAAGCAAATATCCTAGAAGATGAGATTTTGAATCCTTGTACAACACTTGTTGATTACTTTGAGCCTACTTGGAGTGAGGAGAAAGAGCATTGTACTCGAATTGGAGAGGAATTACAATGCAATACAGAGGTACAAGAATTCTTAGTTGATGATATGCAGATTGAACAATATGAATTTCCCAAGTGACTTAGAGGAGGAGTTCCCAATAGTTGATGATCCATATATTCTAAATTCTAAATTGCTACAAAGGTCAATTGGAGAGACAACATATGAGCATGAGTTGTTTGTTGGATAAAATTTTCCGTCTCAACAAGAGTTCAAGAATGCACTTATGAGACATACCATGGTTAAACATATGAGATATAACCCAACACCCGGAAAAATAAAATTAAAGTCGTCTGCTTCAATCAACCATGCACATGGAGAGTAGTTGCCCGGGATGTAGAGTTCACTGCTATGAAATATGTAAAGGAACGCCAATGTGACACCGTTAGGGAAAGTGCTGATCTTCAAGCATGCTCTTCCTCCTTTGTAGCGTCTTTTGTTGAAGAGAAATTTGTTTCTAATTAACAGTACAAACCAAGTATGATTATATCAGATATAAAAGTTAGGTTTGGAGTGACCATATCATACAGAAAAACATACATAACCCGGAAGAAAGCGATGAAAAAGGTCGTTGGAGATTATGACTAGACATATAGAAATCTTCCACTATATTTGTGTGAGTTAAGAGTCAGGGATCCTAAACGTTATGGGCACGTTATGGGCACTATGCAGGAATGGTAATAGTCAGTTCTAGCGCTGTTTTGGGGGGTTTTGGAGCTCGTCGAAGAGTATTCAAGTCTTATCTACGCAAATTGATCGGAATTGATGTCACACATCTAAGAGGCCGGAAGTATCCGGGTGTGTTGTTGATGGCTACAACAATTGATGCTAATGACAATGTCCTCCCGACTGAAGCTGAATCAGGGTCTGCATGGGAGTGATTTTTGGATCATACGAAGAGATTTTTTCTTGTGGATGCACAGTCAATGAGCATAGTATCAGATAGATATTGCCGCATTATATCAGCAGTTAGGAAAGTCTACCCTACTGCCCATCATGCTTTCTGTTGCCACTACATCTCTTGCAATATGGTAACAGATACTGGCAGTAGGTCAACTTTTGGCTTGTTTTGGGCACTATCACGAGCAAACACAACACTCCAATATTATCTCATTATGCAATCCATGCTTGAAAAACATCCCATAAGTGGCTTCACCCTAAAAGATGGGCTAATGTACACTTTAGTCGGAGAAGGTACACAATGCTAACCACTAATTGTGCAGAGAGTTTAAATGTTTTATTCAAGCATACACGTGACTTCCCATAAACAAGTTAATTGATAATACTAGAAGAAAGGTAGCTCAATGGTTCTTTAACTGTTAAGAGGAAGTCTCGAAATGGTATGTTGCTTTGACACCTCATGATACCAAAGAAATGGATTCAAGGAGAGAGAAAGCTAGATGATATAAATTACACCCCTACTCTCAATTTAAAATGGAAGTAGAGACATGAGGTGCTTCATACATTGTTGATTTGGAAAAAAAATATTGTAAATGTGGAGAGTTTTAAATTTCAAGATTGCCTTGTTCACATGCTATTGGCGTCATCATTTACCGGAACATGGATACACTACCTTATTGTGAGCATTATTTTCATTCACAAAATTGGAATGCGACACACATGGATCATATTTACCCTAGTCGAAGTAAGGAATTTTGGCCTGGGGGCGTGAACAACATAGGCCAACATTGGCCTAGGGACTATAATGTTGTTCACGCCCCTAGGCCAAAATTCCTTACTTCGAATAGGAAATGATGTTGCAACAATTGATGAAAATTTTTGGTCTTTTCTATTCTTTCTGTAGCATTCATGATCCTTTTCTGAACCTGATCTGTTATTATACCTCACCTATACCCTCCTTTGTTCTTTCTTTCTCTTAATGTTTGACTGAATTCACTTTCTTGCTTTACTGTCTCTGCAGTGACACTCTTTTGTCCTGTATGTGTTCACTCAGCCAAAATATCAAAAAATTGAATCTAGCTTTTGAGTGTCCTCTGCAATTCCAGGTTTCATTGCTGGTGCACACCAGAAAGAGAGTATTCAAAGAGTGGTATCTTTCTCTTAAATTCCAACGTCTTCTTTCCATTTAGTCAGCAATATAAAAGATGCTTATGGGCTCTCTTAGAACACGATCCATTTGACATTCAAATAAAAAACAAATTTAGGATAATAAAGTACGTAGAAAGAAGCAGAATATACTGACATTTTTATATCTCCTCTTTTCATTAAATTGATTATGTAGGTAAAGTGCATCAAGGAAGAGATGAATTGAAATAATTTTTGGGACTAGAGTTAAGAAGGATATACAATTTTTTGAAGATGATCATAGCAAGAGCACCTCAATGAGTTCAAGGAACCATCATGAAACATATCATCTTCAACTTGAATTTATTAATAATACACCAATTCTATCAATTCTTATTATTTAGAAAAAACAAGTTTCTTTGATGTTTGATATTTTATGAGAAGCAACCATGTTTATAACATAATTACTAGAGCATTTTGTGGCTTTTGTTTGAGGATTATTTGTGATGTTTTTACTTTCCTCCAAGTCCTCCAAACTGAAAATAATCACCAACTGAACATGTCTAGAGAACTTAGTTTATTCATTCATTGTTTACGATGTTAAATCATGATCATCAAGCTTGTCGTATTAGTCCCTGCTATTTGGAGTAGGCTACATAGATCTTTTCCCTGCATTTAACTCTATGCAAAGTTATATCACTAATAATATTATATATCTTAAATTAATTGTAATTACATTGATTTGTATATTTTAAATCAAACTGAAAATATAACTTAGTTTATTCATTCATTGTTAAAGAAATCTGAATATTTCTAGCTGATCTGTGTCTTGTTAAAGAAGAACCAAAAGGAATGTAGACAATTGATTTGGGGTTTAGAATGTACTCCACATGATTTCATCATTCATTTCTATTAACAATTTAGACAATTCAATTACTAAAACAATTACCTCATTGCATTCTATTGATCTTTAAATTTCATTTACACAATTTATTTCATATTTAATCTTCTTCAAATAAGATCCTGTTGGCATAACTGCAAGTTGGTTCTGACAAGTTAACTGGTTTGCAACTGATGATGATTATTTTTATGTAGGTATCATGCTAATAGAATGCTGAGCTTCTATGCCCCAGGTGGGTCTTTCTTATTTTATTACTATAAACTTGATTAATCTCTCTTTTCTAGGATACATGCAAATTGGTACTATTGTTAAGTTTCCTTCTTATTGATCATGAAATATTCCGCCAGCCCCGCAGGACACGGTGTGGTGATAAGAGGCAAGGATAATTCCTATGCAACGAGGGTTCAAATATCACGCTAGACATTTCCTACGGAGTTTGAACCACTGGTGACGTTGGGGTGCCATGCCAGGACCCTGCGCTTTCTAGATTTACCTGATGGCCGATCTACTGGGCTGGGTCGTCCACCTCATTGGACTGAAGGTGCAGATACCTGGATTAAAAAAAAAAAAAAAAACTCCGGCAGTGGTCTGGACTATTGATTTATTTGATTCACAACACTATTTTGTGTTATTGCAACATTTCTTTTGTAGTGAAAATTTTATGCATACTATCTTGATTTCTGAAACCAAGATTTTGGATGGATATGTTATATTCCTTTGCTGCAATAGTTGCATAATTTGAACTTAGATAATTTCAGAAATAATGTGTGTAACGTGTAGGAGACCTTATATAGTTTTACTTAAAGCTTAGAGCTCAATGGCCATAGCACGATAAACTACATATAGCCACAGCCAACTGCAAATGCTTTGAACTTTTGTTTGTTGTTTTTTGTATCTTGGCTTCGTTCATTCTGATTCAGTTATATATTTTTACAAACTTTTAGCATTTTGATTGTATTTTCACATATTAACTTTCTGCATTTTTGTTGTTTCATGAAAACTCAAACATTGCAGGTGATTTTGTTTACATCTCATTCATGTTTTCCACAGTTCACAAATTTCATCATTTTTCCCCTCTGTAGTGCAATCTGCATCTATCTTCTAATTCAACTTTATAAGGAATTTCTACAATTTATTTGTAGGTAAGAGAAATCACATCCAATATACGTATGGGTATTATCATGGAAGAACAAAATCACACTGACAGTTCTTAGGCAGAAAATAGAAAAATTCATGTAGATGGCGTAATTATATAATTCATGTCCTCAAACAACTATATATAAAACATATTTGACATAGAGAAATTATTTTCTTTTAAATAGCAACTCCTGTATAGTCTGGCCTTAAACATAGACATGGGGGAAAAAAGTATATATGTAGTCAAACTACATAGTCAGGGCTTAAGATTTTTTTTTAATATAATTCATTTTGTGCCTCCTTGAACAACTAGAAGACAGATTTGATTTATGATGGCACTCAGGCACTGTGACTGTGGTGTATCGAGTCACAGTACGAGGATTGGATGGCGAGGTCCTTGTCTATATAATAATTTTATTTCACAATTTTTTTCCCTTTTTATCTCAGTTTGATTATAGTTTTGAATGTTTGAATATCAAATATTAGCTTCTTATTTGCTTTTGTCGTATTGAATTACTAGATAAAGTGTCAACCCACTTACCTGTTTTATAAAGTATTCTCTCCTTAGTAAAATGCTTGTTTTAACAGAATCAAAATATGCAATATATGGCATGTTCCTCTCGACCTTTTTATAGGCAAAATGATTATCTGTCAGATTTCTCACATGTATTAAGCTAAATATAGATGATTGTTGCAGGCACACCGTGAGTCTGCTGGGTCTGTGTCTTTGAATGATGAGCGATTTAAAGACCCAGTTGCTGCAGCAGAAGAACTAGCCTTCTGCAAAGCCTGTGCTCGGTTTGGGTTTAGCTTGTATCTTCACCATGAAGACGAGGCTCTGTAGGATATTTTATCAGGAATGGTATGTTTCTACTGTATATACATGCAATCTTGGCTGTGGTTTATGTAAGTTGAGGTGCCCATCCTTGGATCCTGCGTCTGCTTCTAAATATCGTCGGATGCAAATATCAAAGTCAACTGGTGCTTAACGTGCCAATTACATGTTACAGCTTCATATTCGTTGCTCCATCTGCACCACTATGCATGCAGAAGTCAATTTTGACAAGTTTTTACCGTATAGGTGTGTTTAAGTTTCTGAATTTCACAATGAATTGCTTGGCATTCTATCTTGATTAAATACCTGATTTATCCTTTTCAATTCTTTTCTTTGCTTTAGTTTAATCTACAGATTCAGCTGAATGACCTTGAATTATTTGTTTTAGGGGAAATGAATTGTGGGTGCTTGGCAAATTCATCTCCTTCAATATAAGGTGACTGATTATCTTAAACTGAAAAGTCTCTGATCTCAAGTAGCACATCTTATTAGACAAGCAATGATAATGACTCAAATCTCATAACTCTTTGAATCAATCATATTCCTTAAATACCTGATAATTAGCTGCAGCAAAAGGTGACTAGGGGAGGTTCTAAAAATGGCCTTCCTCAAGTATTTTGGGGGATTCTTGCTCCTCCTTTGAATGCTTATTGAGCTCATGCAATAGAACAATGTTGAGAATTTCAACTTCCTTAGCAGTGATCTTACTCTCTAGGCACTTGCTATGGTTGATGATGTTCTGGATCTTGTTGAGATCGGGCATCAAGTGCTTGAGGATCGCAATGAGCACGCTGATCTTCCATGCCTTCTTGAGATCGTGTGGCTTCTTGTAGGGGGGTCGAGTGGGGTTCTTGGGCAGCCCTACCTCACGCCACCAGCCCTCCTCCATCGTCGGCCACCAAGGCGGCGGGTGACCCTTTTCGACCGGGAACTTGCGTTGCGGCGGCTCGCAGATGGGCATCAAGGCAGAGAGGAGCGAGCTCAAAGTAACGTCGCGCAGCTCTGTCAGCGCGACGGGGATTGAGAACCCGACGGCGATCCTACTCCTCACGAAGTCGCCGGGGCAAGTCTCCATATAGTACTTGGTCATCGCCATGGGGCCGTTGCGGTCGAAGCGGACGATATCCTTCCACCAAGCGCGAAGGTTGGTGGAGCATCCAGTGACGGGGGGCTTGCCGTGGCAGGGGACAAGGCCGAAGACGAATCCCTTGGCGTCTCCCCCTTCCATCAGCTCCAGCGCTTCGTTTAGGATCTTCCCATGGACGCGTGCTAGCTTCTTGCGCTGCGACTGCTGCGCTTCTAATTGTGAGCGATCGATCCCGGTGACGCGGTTTTGCTGAAGCTTCTTGTACCGATGAAACTCCTTGAGGCGTTTGAGCCGGCCGATATCGCTCCAAATGCGCAGCCTGAGCCCTCTGATCACCCTCTCATCGATTGACTCTACGTCGCCTTGTGGTAAAGGGACGTCGAAGATGCTCGGCGGCGGAGCACCGAGAAGGCTTTCCACTTCCATCCATGAATCATCTCTGCAGCTCGGAATAGCAATTTTAACTTGATTACTACTTCTCATCTTGCAACAGAAGATCACTCAGACGTATCCACGTGGAAATGGAGATCGGAGATGTTTATATACTCACACACATGCATGATAGAAGAAGGCTTATTTTATTTGGCAGGAAATTCACAGTATATTTGCTCATGAGATATCAATTGATATGATAAATTTTTTCTATGCAAGGAAAGTAACTGACCTTATTATCGCCCCCAGTTTTCACACTATTTTAAGTATTTTTTTTATTCAATATATTTCTTTTTCTCCCACTATTGCCAATTAATTAATTATCGTGACTATTTTTTTTCCCAATATGGTAACTTTCTCCATCCAATCTTGTCATTATGGAACTTTCCATTTATAATCTCTATATATTTGTTTATTAAAAGAGCATATCTTATCAAATTGAAATATAATACACAAAACCATATGTTCGAGGAGATTCGAAATCTATTGTTTTCTTATGCTTCAATTATACTTGTCCAAAAAAATTTATGTATTTCAAAATATTTTACCACCTTCTAATTAATTGAAATAGCAAATGCATATTGTGTATCCTTTTATATATAAAGGAAGATTCGACTTACATTTTTGCACGCTTTAGAGAAGCATGAGTTCAATACAAATTTTAGCAAATCCTTTTTTTTTTCTTTCTGTTATGATACATTGAATTTAAGAATTTAGCCTAATGAATATAGAAATTCAAATAAGCCCACAGTGGGTCCCAACATATGCGCTGGAAGATATTCGGCCCATTTGAGAAGGCCCACCTAATACAAATGTGGCTTGGCATTTCCGTTAAATCACATTTTAACTTGGCAAGACTCCGTTAGGATGTTGGATTCGGCCGTCAACGTGTCGACGGTCACGTCGCAACGGGCGTTAACGGTCATAGTCCAGCTCGTAACGGCCCCAAACTTCAGCCGGACCGGGACTTCAATGCCGATCAGCAACGCGACTTCACGCCGTCGCTGCGCTGCTTCCAACTGCTGACGCATCGCCGACGACAAGCGTATGCCCGCCCCCGTCATCGGCACCTGGAACAACGTCAAGTTGCGCCGCCCCTGGAAGAAGGCCGGCCAATCGCCGCGGCAGAGGCTGACTCCCGAGAAGGACACCGAGACGTCGCCGCCGTTGAGGTAGCTGAGGCCGATCTTTTGGTTGGGGTTCTCGGCGCGAACGGTGGCGAGGAAGGTAGGGGAGAGGGAGGAGGAGGAGGAAGAAACGTTGAAGCCGGCGATGGAAAGGGCGGTGATCGAGTAGACGGGTTTTTGGGGGAGGAAGGCGAGGTAAAGAACGGCGAGGACGGCTGCGAGGAGGAGGATGGAGACGGCGGCCCAGGCTAGGCAGCGGAAGCAGGTGCGGCGACGGCGGGACGAGGCGCGGCGGGTGTAGACGGCCATGCGGCGGGAGTTTTGCGGCGGGGGGACGCGGAAGATGCGGTCTTTCTGGACTTGGACGAAGTAGTCGCCGGGAGAGGGTGGGAGCTTGGGGATGAAGTTCTGGACGGAGGATTCTGAGGAGCAGGGGGAGCCAGGGGATTCCGGCGAGGACGAGAAGTGGTGTACAGGGGGCATGTCGGCCGGCGATGAAGCGACTGAACTGGATCGGAGAGGTTAATTGTGAAGGAAGAGGAGAGGAGAAGAGTAGATTAGATATGTTAGTTAATTCATGACCATGGGGGCTTAGTTGGGCTCACGTATTGTATGATCCAAACGTGGATGAGATCTCTCTCTAATTTAATTAAATATTTTATGCTAGAATTTGATTCGATTAAATATTTTATGGAACGAATTTGGAATGAAGGGAGATGTTAAAATAGTGTGGTTCGATTGGTACCAAAGGATTTGCTCTCGTATCATAACTCCTTTGTCTATTACTTAGAGTCTGTCTCTGCCCATCATGCCTGTTACTCACGATGTTTTATTGTTTGTCCGGGAGGAGATAAAGGAAAGGTAAGTAGAGGACATGTAACTTTTAATTTTATTAGGGAAGGAGGAAAGAGAACGGGATAAGGGGAGGGAAGGGGACTTTTACCCTGTCTTACTCTTTAAATATTCTATTTCCTTATACCCGGATTTAAAGTGTAAGGAAGTTATCCTCCTTCTTCTCCTTTCTTTTTCGTTAATGAACCTCTCTCATTCTATCCAAACATGAGAACATGTGGCAAGGTAGAGGGAGAGAATAGTATGTTTTTTCTCCCTATCATTTTCACTTTTAAATTCATCTAAAATCCATCAATCTAATTAAGCAATATAATGGAGATGGAGGGATTTAATTCTCTGCTCTCTGCAGTTCAACTAAACAGATATATCAAATGGATTGCATGTCCCATTCTCCCTCCTCTCTTTCCTAATCCTCTCAGCCCCGCTCCTTAATTTACTCTGGTGGTCGGTAAAAAACTTTCGTGGGGCCGGACCGGCCACCCCTAGAGATAGTCAATGAGGTTAACTGGATTTATCATTTTTTTTAAATTTCCCTCACTGCGAGTAAACATAGCCTAATTTTTTGTTTGGAATGCTTTTAAGTGATGGAATTGAATTGAATTCTATCAAGAATTCCAACCGGAATTGAATTGAATTTCTTGTTTTGGAATGATTTAATAAATAACAGAATTGAATTGAATTCCTTGATTTGGAATGAGATAGTAAATAATAAAATTGAATTGAATTCTTATAATTTTATCATTTTACCCTTCTTCTATAAAATATAAAATGAGTTAGTTAATTCGATTTGATTTCGATTTTAAACGTCTTATCCAATTAAATCAAATTAATTGAAATAAAAAATTTTAATTTC
>JBAMIE010000019.1:66749-80561 GCA_037177295.1 Kaempferia parviflora | reverse complement strand
TCGCCTACTGTTCGATCAAGATTGGTGATTCCAATTCAACATCACAACCGCTAAACAACAGATTACTTGTTAGAATTGAAGAGCACCTTAGATTTAGTCACCGGGGAAAATGAGAAGGTCTTGGTCTTTCCGACAATCTTCCCAAATCAGCCTTGATATCTGTTTTCCCTCACTGTCGGCGCCAAGAACAGAGGGTTACTGTCGTTCACACGAATCCAACATTCCAAGATCAGGGATCCATCACTCAACTTTTAGATTGGTTGCTAGGGATGGAGATTACCTAAGTTTCGGCCAATGCTTCCAGAAGGTGGCGATGCTTCCCTGCTCTCGGTCGGAGATGGTGTCGCCGTGGGAAGCAAAGGGTGACGCCGACGCACAGAGGTAGGGTAGCAGCAACCCGTCGGCTTCGGCTCGGGAAGAGGAAAGGAGAAGAGTAGTGATCCTCTGCCGACTGTGGATCGAGGACGGCCAGCGATCTCGGAGGCTGGCGGCGTCAAGGAAATCGGCAATGAGAGCAGCTCGCGGTCGGATGTCGGCTTCGCGTGCGCGCTCGGGGAAGAGACAAGAGGAGAAAGGGAAATCAGAGAAGCACCGGCTTGTTTCGTCCGTCGATCCGAATGTGAATAGGAGGAGAGGCGACAACTTCGTCGCGAGGTGGGCAACGGCGTCCGCGTGGGAAGGGCGCAAGCGTTGGCGGAGAGGAGAAAGGAATTAGCGTTTAAGGCTTTATAAACTTAGGGTTTGTTTAATTAAACCCTAAGTTTCATCCCCAATCAACTCCCACTAAATGGGTATTCCAAAGAGGCTTTTCTTGAGCCCAATTGGATATCCCCACAAAACCCTTCATACAACCTCCAATAAATTCCCAGAAAATTCCTAAAAATTCCTGGAAATTCCACGAAGGTTATTCGTCTATTAATATTCATTATTTAATTATTATTTTGGCCGTATTTTACAGGGGCAATTTTAAAATATTATACATGTAAAGAAATTTTAAACATGAAAATGGCAGAATAAAAACAAAAAGTGGGGATGGTAAGTAGAAATTTGCATATTTTGATGACTACAACTTTACTTCCAGGCTCCTATTCCATCAATTTTTTAGTTATTGATTGTACTCTATTGATTGATTGACTTCTTTTTCAGTTCTATTATCTCTCCTCTCAAACTGATGTAGATTTTCACTCTTTCCTGACATCTTCACCCACTCAGTAAAATTTACAAAATTTTATTTTCTTTCAGCGTTCTCTTCTCATAGAGTGGATGTTAGAACTCCAATTTCCTTTTTAGTTGTTCATCAATTTTCTCTGTTTCTTGCAATTTTAAATGATAGATTAATCAATTTTTCTCTTTTTGATTCCTTTTCTATCTTCTTTCAAGAAAATGTCAAAAGTTTACTCATTCTCCTTTCTGAGATCTTTTCCTCGTTGGAATACTATTGAACTTTACTCATTCTCTCTTTGATATGTTCTCGTCTTTTATATGTTTATATCTTAGGAGTAGAAACTGTAAATATGTAATCATAATCTCTCTTGTTTTCAATCCTTTAAAATTTTCTCTTCCCTTCTGCAAATTTCTGATCCTTGCAATATCTTCAGTTTGAGAGAAGTTAGACTGTATTCTTTTGAAGCAATGTTTGATGCATACATGCCTATCATTTTCAACATCACACCTAAAAAGTTCTCAACAGTTTGTGCCAGGTATATAACCTTCTTCTAGCTTGGCATCTTAGTGGAACTTATTTTCTAATTTGTGGGGACTATTTTTATTTCATGTAATAAACTAGAGATAGATGCGTGACGCTTCAAGTGTCAATTGGTGTCAATTGGCGTGATGGAAATGTGTCATTCCAGTTGCTGACTGATATCAATTTTGTATTCGCACGAGTAAAAATCATTATGTTGCCTTTCCCAACACAATGTCGGTGGAATTGATGGGCAGGCAATGTACCAGCCTCTATTGTCTAAAATCGATTGAAACAGAAGATTTTCTCTTTCAATTATGTTTGCCAATCATGGGGAGATGAAATACTATAATATTAGGGGATAAGAGGAGCAGAAGCACTAATTGGAGCACCAACAATAAGATAAAGGATTAACACTGGTTTTAGAGAGATCAAGATGCATCCATTTCATGAACCTGTGCATGTTCTAGGTCTAATTATTTTCCAGTGGTTGACCAAATATATTTATAGACATATGAGAAACCCGTTCCATTACCAGATCTCCTGGCGTTGGAGCATATTTAATCTGGGTTGGGAAAATTATCAGGATGATTTTATTAGCCTGCTACAAGAATCAATGCTTCAAGCCATCACAATAGTTTGGTACCCGTAAGGTATAACCATTAGTTGAGATGCTTGTATTTTTTGTAACTTGTTGCTCAATTTTTTTTAATTGTTTAGGGTCTAATTGCTATAGACTTATATTTGAAGGTAAACAAATTAAGCGCAAAGGGACTATAGGATTAAAAGATCATTCGAGTTGATGACATGGTCGATAGGAACTCTAGCAAGGAATGATACTTTAAGCCTTGAGATTGATAATAGTACTCTGACTTGAGGGGGAAGTCAACATATATGGTTTGATCCTCATGAGAATTCTTTTACCAGGTGTTATGTTTCGGCCCCATACCAGGTGTTATGTTTTGACCCCATATTGGGTTCAATTTACGTCTTTTCTCATTTTATAATACTACTATAACTTTAGCAATTGCCAAGGAAATTGAACCAAAGAGCGCAATGAAAACACCTGCAATGCCATTTGCATTGATGAGTAATTCCATAAGATATGGTCAACTTCTCCAGTGGAAAAACTACAGAGATCATAATTTTAAGCCATATATACACCATGAGAAGTATGTATTCTCTGATAGGAATTTGTAATGACATGGCTCTAATGTTATTAGGTTAGGTTCCACCTGTATGTTCTATAATCCATTTTTCATTTTTGTGTACTGGTATAATTGAAGTTGAAGAGTTTATTTGCAATGATACTGGTTGCAGTTTCAGGTTTCATCAATTTTTTAAATGGTTTTTCAACATCAACTCTTGTGGGGTCTTTTTTTTTTTTTTTTTTTTTTTTTTCTTTTTTTTTTTTTGACTTGAGGTTAAAGAGGGGCTTGATTGTTCGAGTTATTTTTTGGGTTGCAATGGAGCTTTTTTGGAAATAAAAAACAATGATTTAGCATTCTTGTTTTATTTTACTGATACCAGATTATCCCCACAGGACATTTACATGTTGCTGAAGCACTCGGGGTGCCTCTTCACATTTTCTTCACAATGCCGTGGACGTGAGTTATATCTATAACTAGATTATCACTAACTTCTTATAGTTTACTTTACATTTATTTGAAATTTGAAGTTTTGGTTTCTTCCAATACATGCAAAGTCATATAGTCTGAAATCTACACTACCTTGCATTCCATTTGCAAATTAGAATGTTATATGGTTGGACATCCTCAATAAGTTAGCCCTGAAGATGCATGATAGCTTTTGTTGAAAGTGATTTTCCTTGGGTCCAAGGTCAATAATTAAGATTTTTAATCCATTCATGCTTTCATTTGAAGAAGTACAGTTGTGTGATTTGACTGTTACACTATCAAATAGCCTTACTTTCGCTATTTTAGGCAGGCCAACTAATGAATTTCCACATCCTCTGGCACGCGTGCCGCAGAGTGCAGCTTATAGGGTATTCATTTTTTTTTTTTCACTATTCAAATTTTCTTATTTACTTAATTTAACATGTTTTCCACTAGTCTCTTGAGCTATCATATAGTGGATTTGATTGTCTTTTTTTTTTTTTGCTGATTTGTTTCCCATTTTTATCTCAGCTGTCATATCTAATAGTGGAGTTAATGGTCTGGTGGGGAATAAGGGGATTCATTAATGATTTCAGAAAAAAGAAGTTAAAATTGCCTCCAATTGCATACTTCAGTACATACCATGATTCTATATCACATTTGCCAACAGGATACATGTGGAGTCCCCACCTTGTTCCAAAGCCAAGTGGTAATAAATCCTTCATTTTTGATAATTTGAACATTCTATTACTTTCTGCTGAACTATGTATTGCCAAGCATTCCATTATCTGACAATTGTATCTCATCATTCCTTTCGGGTCAACATATTCACTTGTGTAAATTTGCTTGTTAATTTGTACAACCATTTATAGCATGCCAAGTTGAAATTTAACATAAGAGACAGGAGCTACAAATTTGTAATTTCACTTTCCATGGGCAAAAACCCAAAATATATGTTTCAGAGTAACCATGTGCAGTGCAATTTGATAACCATAGAGGACAACTATCTATTTGCCACTCATCCTAAAGTGACTATATTCTATTATATTGATATACTTAACCACGTCCAAAAAGAGACTATCTATTTGTCACATCCCAAACCTATGTAAAGAGATTATATTCCAATTTCTTGATAACTATAGAGGACCACTATCTATTTGTAACCACCCAAACCTATATAAAGAGAGTATATTCCATTATCTCAATAGATTTAACAACGCCCAAAAGGCTTAATGATTAAGTCCATGTTAATGGTTCACCTCCATGCCTGATTGTTGCTAATGCGCCTATCTCGGGTCATGGTAGGGAGGTGCTAATGTGCACCTGTCATCACCTCTCCTTTTACTAGTGATCGTCATCTAGCACATGCATTAACACAATTATCAATATAATAGCAATTCAACGAAATCAAGTCATATTAAAATAATAAATTATTAATTTAATATAATTTAAATATAAAATATGGCTTGTTATGTGATTTGTATAATTAGTTTTGGAAACAGAAATAGTTGAAAATATGTTATTATTCATTATTTGGTGTTGTTTGACACTTGGCACTAGTGGTCTACCTAGACAGTACTCATGATGATTGAAATGCTTTATTTTTCTAAACTTGTTTAGCCAAATTTGAGTTTAACTAAATAATTGCAGCAGCATTGTTTTTGGAAGTAAGCAAGCCAAGTGGAAGGAAATTGAATTAGCCAAATTCATCTGGATTAACTTGAGCATATGCTACAACAAGTGCTAAAGTATGTTAAGTGTTGGTACAATACTTTTAGGTAGCACTAGCACGATCATATCATACCCAACCACAGAATGATACTTTTAACTTCAAATTACGATCAAATCGCTACTCAATGAAAATAATGACCTTCTCTTTGACTTTGCATGCATCCACCAGCTATAGATTAATGTTTTTGTTACACATGATTGCATAGTTGAGAGGTGGACATGACATCAACTGTGTAACCTAGGTATACTTAGTCTTATGCATAAGTTTTATATAAAATTAGTTATGTTTAAGAGCTATAAATTCATGATTTGTAACTCTACGTTAATACAACAATATAATATTCCACTATTCCATCCCTCTTGACTCATAGTATCCATGACATCAACTTAATTCCTAAACCTAAAATTCCTAATGTGGGACTTTGCCCAATATGAAGAATGCAATACCTTTAACAACTATGAAGAATGCTTTGTAGGATTCTGTTTACTTGCCAACTAATACCAAAATCTTATATTTGAATTCTTTGTAAATAGTTTGAATTGAATCTTTCCAAAATCAAACAAAGGCTATATATTTCATTTTAGTGCTTTTGGTGAGATTGCATCATCAAGAGCATATCTAAAAATAACACTATCACATTATCACTAAATAGAATGTAGTTTAATCCAGTTAAAACTAAGACTCAGTTTTTACTGACTATAACAGATTGGGGTGCGTTGGTTGATGTTGTTGGTTTCTGTTTCTTGGACCTTGGGACAAAATATAAACCAGCAAAGCACTTGGTGGAGTGGATTGAACAGGGACCAAAACCTATATACATTGGATTTGGTAGCATGGTATGCATCTTATGAGCCTTGTTCCTTAATTGGTTAGTATTGATGGGGTAAGCTCTCTATCATAAATATGAACCTAATGTTGTAGTGAAATATGAGTATAATAGTTGAGAGTGTCATGAACAAATAATTTGTTATTGCAACTTTTCCATGCTAGTTCCTAGTATATTCTATTTGAAGGAGAGTAGTAAAATAAGAAAGAACATGCTATCTGCTGTGGAAATTATGTCTATCAATCAGTTGAATCTTTTAGATAAGTTGGCAACTGTCGAGATTTTCATACCTGCCATATGAATATGGCAGCAGTTTGAATCATATTCATATAACTAAGTGATGTTGACCTTTTGTAGTGGTTATCAGACATCATGGATGCCTATTTGCAATGTTCAAATACTTCATTTGATAGAGAGCGATGACAAACTTTTGCATATTGCACTTTTGATATATGTAGCAAGTGATGTAAATATATTCTTCTGTTAAGTGGTATATTATTGAGCTGTATTTTTCTGTTGCCTTATGCATGGGAGTATTTATCCTATTTTGATTGGGTGCAAGCTTTTGTAACTAAGAAAACTAGAAGTTTTTAGTTGAATGTCTTTTTCCTTGATCCTTTATCAACTATATGTTGTAGTTCAACCAGTATCAACGAGAGAATTTCTCTTGATTGTGGCACAAAATACTGCTGGACATCACCAGCATCTTATGAAAACTAGAAGTTTTTAGTTGAATATATGTTGTAGTTCCACCAGTATCAGCCAGAGAATTTCTCTTGATTGTGGCACAAAATACTGCTGGACATCACCAGCATCTAATGCGTGCAATCAAGCACACACCACCACCAATTTATTCTGTCCTACCATTATCCCTCCAAACCTAGTAAAGAGTATGTCTCATACAGTCATACTTGTTAACAAATAAAAGACTTCACTACATGAGCACCTTTATTTACTGGACAAGTACTAGTACGGATGGTGAGACCAAAAAGACATGATCTGCCTTCCGCTGGGCTTGCAAAGAATCTGTTTGAGCATTCAATGTAAGACACTTACTATGCCAATGCATGAGGATACTCTAGGAATCATCAATCTTAAGGTCCAAAATGTGGCACTGCTCTCCAAATTGTTATGAAGGTAGCTAGTGTAGACATTCACTTGTTCCAACTGTAATGCTTTTAGCTCAAATTCTTGCATTGGTTTAAACTAATACCAATAACATGGGCTGTGGTTATTGAAGAACATCCTCCTTGCATGTCTTAGGGTGAGCCTATGTTAAGTCCTACATATATCTTGTAATGGTTATCTCATATGAAATGCAATTGAATATTCCCCTTTTCCAATCTTAAGAATTGCATATCAACATCAACTCACTCCATTATTAATATTATCATATCAAATAACTTATTATTTTCTTTATGCTATTTTAGACTTTAAAAGTATTCCATTTAACTTATTTTATAGTTCATCATAAAAAAAGTACAGCTATGCGAGCTCTTCTGACTGTCTGTTCCACTGCTCCCATTGAGAAACAATAGCATAGATCAACGATGGGGTTTTATTTTAGCTCCAACTCTTTTAGACCTCAGTCGATTGATATGTTGAATGTACCTTACCCTTGAGGCTTGAGGGAGTAGGAGCATGTATTAACTAAGACAAAAACAAGAAAGTCTGTTGAGAAATGAGAATCTCACAGATTAAGCACTTCAAAGGTTATTTTGTTTCACTTCATACAATTATTAAAAGTCAGCACTGTGACATTATGTTGAAGATCATTGAGGTAGTTCTTTTGGAGGCTTCTACTTTTTGTCTGCTGAAGACCATATCAAAGCATTTGTTAACAACTAAGATCTGCCATCTTTGACTGCAGTATTGCAAAACCAGAACTGTAATTCAAAGGTTTCCAACTAAAGGTGAAGTTTATTGTCATGTCATAATACCTACTAGTGTCTTTTTTAACATTTTGAGTGTTCTCCATGGTTCATCACAAAGTTTGTCTAGTATTTCATTATCTCATATAACCAAGTACAGACATCCAGAGTACATATATTAAGGGGCATTCCTTTCCAACTGACGAATTGAGCAGAATGGTTCTGCCTTGCATCATCTTGGTACCAATTATCAAAGCCAAAACCCATGTCTCTAGACTTAATGGTCAACTGCTGGCATCTTGGTATGCTTAGAGCCCCAACAGTCCATGACCTTGATGGCTAAGTTCAACATCATGAGTTTGTCTATAACCTTGAGTCTCAATACAAACCTCTGATTGTGAAGGAATTATGATGGGAAAAACCTTGTTGCAGGTTCTCTATGACAATCACTGTATAGGTTGGCCTAGCACCTGACAGACCGATCAACAAAGTGATAATTTATTTTAAAAACTTGTGGAGTGTAAAGCCTCAGTGATGCACCATCAGAAATTCAAATTTATAAGCATCTCTGCTCAAGTTTCATAACATAACTTGCCTTTATGTAGCTTAAGGCAGAGGCAATGCCTTGCCTGCATAGGATCCTTGGGTCAGTTTCTGGTGCTTTTACCAAGGAAGGTGTGTGTTGTGTTGTACATTGTCAAGTTTTCTTTCGTTATACTTGATATGCGAAGATTTGTGGTGCCAAAAATAATGATTTGCAGATTCTCAAGTGGCATGAAAACTTATTCTGTGCTAAATATCTGTTTTGGTTGTTGTAGTCATAACTTGGCCATACTCTCAGGATTCAAACAAACCACTTGTATTCTGTTCGTTGCTAAACTTAATGCTTACCTCAGTTTTTTTTTTCAATTAGAATAATACTACTTGTCTTTGCAAGATAAAATATTGATGTACCAATTCCACTTGGCATGCTATGCTTTAATGTGCATGTGCAGATTTTAAAAATTTAAATCATTCTGTTTTTTTTTATGTTCAAGCCCCTTGACGATGAAAAGAAAACTACATCTATCATTTTGGAGGCACTAAAAGAGACACAGCAGCGGGGAATCATCAATCGTGGCTGGGGCGATCTCGGAAGTTGTACGGTTTTCCATTTCCCCTTTCATTTATTCTATGTCTGAAAATGTCATTAGCATTTTTCAGAAGATGACTGATTTCTTGTGATGAATGATGAATCATAAAGTTTAATATCCAACATACTTATTGAGATCCATGGAGGTCATCCCAACAATTGGTTTTTTTTGTGTCTTTTTTCTTGCTGTCCAAGTGTGTCGTGTACTGGTTTTTCTTTCTCTTGGTATTTTATTGTAGTGAACTTTAGTTCTTTTTCTTATTGTTTTTCCCACATGCAACTTGCGTTACACTTACTACTTATCCCAGTTGTTTTGTCTCTTTGCTTGCTTAAACAGACTTCTCTTAATAGAGGTAGCAAATTGATGAGTCACATGATAAAACTTTGTGAAACAAGTCATTTAAAGTTGAATAAGATATGAGACAACCATTTCTGAAAGTCAATTTAGTTTGATGCCTAGAATATCAACTAAAAAAAAGGGCAACCCGGTGCACGAAGAAGGATCCATTGTACGCAATATTACCCTGCTTTTTTGCAAGAGGTTATTTCTAGGATTCGAACCCATGACCTCTAGGTCATAACGCAGCAACTTTACCGTTGGACCAAAGCTCCCCTTCAGAATATCAACTATAACTATTTAATTAATAAGATAACTAATAAAAATTAGAGATAAGAAGCTTTTCATTGATATAGAAAAAGTTTATGATAAAGTTCTAAGGAGTGTGGTGGGTTTTGGAGAAGGAATATATAGTAATTATAATTATATTGATGTGATAAATAATATATATATAAATTTTGTTACTTGTGTTAGAGATATTGTTAGTGTGGCAAATCACTATTCTATAACTATAGGTTTGTGTCAATAGTCTATCTTTTCACATTAGTACTAGACAAACTAACCAAATAACATTGAAGATATATGTTATTTGCAGAGGATATTGTGTGAATTGATGAGATTGTAAGTGTAACTAGATTAAATTCAAAGCTTAAATTGTGGAAAACGTGTTTTTTTTTGTAACCAATGGTTTTAAAATAATAAGAATAATATTTGAATATTTAAAATGCAGTTTTAGTTTAAGAAAAGAATTGTTGGAATAGTTAAAATGACATGAAATCCTTCTAAGAGCTTTAGGTAATTTGGGACCATTATTAGATATTGATTAAGATATAATTAATAGTGTAAAGAATTGAAATGGCAAGAGCTTCTGGAATTTTATGTTAGTGTTGTGTCCTCTTTGGTTGAAAGGAAATTTTAATAGAATTGTAAGGTTTATGTTAAGTTTAACAAATATGTCGAAAGAATTCTACTATTTTTTGCAATAATTTTGATGTCTAGAAGTATGTTAAATAATATGACATTCAATTTAATAAAATAATTTATATGGAGTGTGATGTTGATTTGTAACAACAAAATTTAGGCTGTGTTTCATTGATGAGGACCATGAGGTTATACAAATTATTGTTTACTTTATTTGTTAAGAATCAAAATGAAATGAGCAATATGATTTTTTTTTTTCAAATTCTTTTGACTTAGAAAATTCATTGTCACCAAAAGGAAGATGATTTTGACACAACCTAATTTCTTATTTCTAGCTCATTGTTGATCTAAATAATTTGACCACTCATCTAAGTCATCGTTAGGTGTTTAGTCAAACTTCACCATCATCCGCTCTGTTGTTGATAAAGTTTTATTCTTTTATGCCATCATCAACTTTGAGAATCCACTTTGTTCAATCTTTATATTTCTATCATATAATGATAACTTCATTCTTCTTTTCTTCTTTTATTATTATTTTCATTTAATTCCAATATATTAGGTTTAATTTATTTCTCATTGGTTTAGCTTGCTTTTAAGTTTGTTATATTCTAAATTGTATAAAATAATATTAAAGTTTGTGTCGATCAAATTGTCATCTATTATTCTTTTTATTTTGATTCATGTGTAATAATTATACCATTTTACATGTGAATCATAATGTTTCTTGTGATACAGATATTGAATCATATGATTTTGACTATTATGCTTGTCATACTTAAGGATTAGAGTTTGGGCTATTTAGAAACATGCACAAAATTTATGTAGAAGAAATCAGAGTATTAAGATAGAGCTACCAAGAAGGATAAAACAAAAACTACTAATATTCGGGAGCAATTTGGCGTAGCTTCAATAGATGATAAATTAAGAGAAAATATATTGAGATGCTGTTGGTATATTAAAAAATAGTTATTAAATTGTATAGCTATAAGAGGTGATCTATCAAAGTCGGATGTGTAAAAGGTAGAGAGAGACCAAACAAAACATTGGCCAATGTAATAAAAAACAATATATAATAATTTGAATATTAGTAGTGATACTGTCTTACATAGAGCTCATGGATAAAATTCATATATGTGTCCCTTTTCCCTTGCAAAGGGCCGCTGCGGTAGGGCAAAATGCCCCCCATGATTTACCTGCTTGTATCTTGCCATGGGACCAGCGATACCGGGCGCTTGGGGTGAGCAATATTACCTTTTGCTCCAATATATGTGTCCCCTTTTAGTTGGGGCAAATGCTGGACAAAAGCAGCTTGATGATGATTATTATGATGATGACGTAGATAATGAACTTATTTTAAAAATCACATGAATTACTACAGTTGCAATTTGTTTTTGTGTTAAATAGTCTCAGTTCTGTTTCTTGCTAATGCAGTGTCTGACGTTCCTGTGGATGTCTATCTTCTTGAGGACTGTCCTCATGATTGGTTGTTCCCTCATTGTTCTGCAGTGGTGAGCATAAGTTTGTTTCACTTGATTGATCTCAATATATTTCCTAAATGGCACACTCAGACTTCTAGTATTTGGTATTGAAATAAATATTTACCTTTTATTTTAAAGGGATTATTTGTTTTCTTTTAAATTGTGGCAACAGGTTAAGCTTATTGATACTTGTTATAGAAACATTGTTCATTTGTTTAAGCTTGTAATATGCTTGAAAATTTGGCAATCGTCTAGTTTTTTTTTCTTTTTTGTTTTAGGGATAAACTGATTTGTTTGTAGCGTGTGTTACTTGAAGAGATATTTATATGATAAAAAGCCAATGAGCATTTAATGCTTTGACTTACTTTTCCTTTTAATAAAATTTCCACATGAGGCATAGAATTGTAGTATCAAACACTTAACATTATGTCATGAAGTATAATGCCTCAACTACCAAGTTGCAAGTGTATTGCAACAGTCTGAATAACTGAAGCACATCCTGTTATGTTGCTTCTACAATTATTTTGGCCAGTTGCCTTTCAAAAGTAATTTTGTTTATTGCAGTATCACCGTGTCGCTAGTTGTTTGTCATTTAATGAAATTGTAGTTGAATGCTAACTTATTTCGAAAATCTATCCTCAGGTACATCATGGTGGAGCTGGAACAACAGCTGCAGGATTAAGAGCTGGGGTAATTATTTTAAGAATTCAACTTTCTAGAATTTTTGAAATTTACTAATGTAGCTACTAATCTGGATTCTGTCATATGTAGAAGCCCCTTGTTTATTTCTAAAGGTATAACAGTGTTTAACACGTGAGAAAAGAAACTGGAGAATAAAGAAAAAGATGGCTGTTGTGCAATGTATTGTTGAACTGATATAACCCAGCAATTATTATATTTCCTATGCTACGAAAACTAGCAGCGTCTCATGTCAATTGGTAATTCATGGTCTTTTTTTTCTGATTTAGTGCATTGTAATGGGGTATGGATTATCGTACTTCTCTGGTTGATTTAGCATACCAAACAGTAGTGGTGAATTAACTTGACATGTTTTATTAGGCTAATTCTTTATTTACTGGTGAAACACCTGCTAAATCATTATGGAATTTGTGATCACTACAATAATATTCTCTCATGCAGTGCCCTACGACAATTGTACCTTTCTTTGGCGACCAATTTTTCTGGGCTGAGATAATCCATGCGAAAGGAGTGGGACCTGCACCAATTCCCATTTCTGAACTAAATGTTGAACACCTTTCAAATGCTATAAAGTTTATGCTTGATCCTGAGGTAACTGGAATTCTTGGTTCAGTTTATATGCACATGCCTAACAACATGTGACAAGTCTTTCAACAAATTCAACCCCAAACTAAATCCTCCAAGAATCACACTGCTTTTGGGACTTTGTAAATTCTCGTCTTTTTTCATCTGAAAATTATCGATGATTTTAGAAACATGGTGTTTCCATAATGTAGGTTAAATTGCGCGCTATGCAACTAGGAAAGCAAATAGAGGATGAAGATGGTGCTGGTGTGGCTGTAAACGAATTCCATAAGCATTTGCCATCTGAATTGCCAATTCCTGCTGCTTCTTCTTACGATGAACCGCCGAATCCTGTTCAGTGGCTCCTTCAATTCTTTGAGAAATGGTGCTGTCTTCCGTGCAGTCCCTAATCATCTCTGTGTCACGCGTGTACAGAATAGCAGTTGTTCACCTCTGGTTCTTTGGTAATTAGTATTGTATCTCATTCATTTGGATGTGGATATGGACTAATAATGAAGGATCAAGTAGCATAGTCGAGTTTCTGGATTATCAGTTTCTGGATTTAAATATAGACAAGTGGCTCGCTGAAACGTAGTCGAGTTTGTTTATTGTTGGCAAGTGAATTAGAGGAAATTTTGAGATTGATTGTAGTAGATGTTGAGATCAGATGAATCAATGTATCATAAAAAAAAGTGTTTGAACTTGTTTAGTCTGTGGCATAACCCTCTTATTAAACGAGCATGTTGTTGCGGACTTATAGATGAAACGCCTAACACCCTGTTTGAAACGCTTTTAAGTGATAGAATTGAATTGAATTCTATCAGGAATTGAATTTCATCCGGAATTGAATTGGATTATTTGATTTGGAATGAGTAAGTAAATAACAGAATTGAATTGAATTCCTTGATTTGGAATGGAGTAGTAAATAACAGAATTGAATTGAATTCTTATA
>JBAMIE010000019.1:53384-66649 GCA_037177295.1 Kaempferia parviflora | reverse complement strand
CAAATACATAATAAACCTAACTTAAACCTTTGCCCAAACATCAAAACCCTAGGGCACTAGATTGCTCCAACATCTTTTTCATTAAGTTGTTGTAGCTCTATTGTACGCCGTGAGTATCTAATTTTTTTTTATTTTATATATTTTTTTAGTTTGAACACTATAGTCAAATAGTTTAATCCATGAAAAAAAGATAAAATATAATTAGCTTAACTCGAGTTTAAAAAAATAATAAACAAAAAAGGAAAAAAATGTTACAGAATCGATTCAAAATGCTCGAATAGATTCAATGTGTCTAAGTCGCGAACAGATGCACAAGATAGAGTAATCAATTGTTCATTCCAAAGGACCACTAATCTCAAATAAAAATAGATTCAAAGAGATATTAAATTCAAATAGAAGTAAAAGATTACTGACTTATTAAAATAGAAATAGAATATATATAAAATTTAACTATTAGATATAGCAAAACGATCATAAAGTTTAAAAATCACGAATTAATTGTAATTGAGGCTTTTAAATATTTATAATTATTTGTATAAAAAGATAGAGCGACAATAAAAATATTTTATATAAAATACAAATAGAACAGGTTTGATTTTAAAGTTCCTCTCAAGTGGAATTTTATAAAGTTATGATTAGAATTATTATATTATATGAAATTTAATATTAGATTATAAAGTTAGTAAATGAAAAATAAAATAAGAATAAGAGTCATATGGATAAATAAAATAAAAATATCATAGAGAAAGTTAAGTTGAGAAGAAACTTCAAGAGATCTAATATAAATACATATTTAGGTCTAAATATCTCAATTATATGGAAAAGGTGAATCGCTCATCCTAAATATCTCAATTAGACGGTATGTGAACGTGCTAAATACATATATTAATAAATAATTAAATAAGATGATTAATAATGATAAAATTTATTTAATATAAATAAACATAGAGTAGGAAATAATATTTAGTTTTTTTTTTGGGATGTATTTAAGTTGGGCCTAATAAAATAGTATTGGAATTTGAACGAGCTATCACGACTGTAATCCATCATTTTACTAGAGGTAAAATTTTGTCCTACTTGAGCATATATCTCCCACATATATTGACCATTTATACTTATAGTTAGTAGTCATATGTGATTTACCTCCTCCATGTTGGTTCAAGGATGGATTGACGGGGATGCTGGGGCGAACGTATTCACCTTTTGCCACATGTACACCATGTTTGGAACGCTTTTAAGTGATGGAATTGAATTGAATTCTATCAGAAATTGAATTTCATCCGGAATTGAATTGAATTCCTTGATTTGGAATGATTTAGTAAATAACAGAATTGAATTGAATTCCTTAATTTGGAATGGAGTAGTAAATAACAGAATTGAATTGAATTCTTATACTTTTATCATTTTACCCTTCTTCTATCAAACATAATATTGCTTGAGCTCCGGTGGTCGATGACGGAGTGTATGGATGGCGGCGAAGAGCGAGTTTTGGATAGCTAGGGTTTTGCGGAGAAAAAAATCGACGAGAAGACTGCGTGCGTGAGAAAGAAGAGGCGCGTGAGAAGAGAAAGCACGGAAGGGTAAAGTTGTCAATTTACCTGTTGAAAATAATTGTATTTCAATTTCCTTGCCAATTCACACCTAAAGAGGTGTGAATTGGTTTGAGGGGTTAGTAGGGAATTGGAATTCAATTACCTACTAATTCTTTGATGAAAATTTATACCAAACCATGGAATTGAATTCCAATTCTTGATGGAATTCAATTCTATGGGATACCAAACAGGGTGTAAAGGTATCTAGTGTGTGGGAGAAAATTGAGAAACAATCTACTCCAAAGTCAAGTGCATATGAGCTAACTATGTTTGTCACTTCATTAGTTTTAATGACCATCCACCACATCTTATCGACCAAATCACAAAGGAGGTCTTGAATATATTTGTAATAAATTGAGTTTTTATAATGAGAAATGATCTACAGAGAGAAAAAAAATTAAAGTAAATCCTAATGATATATACATAATGATGAGGTCCACTAATTCAATTTAGTGGTCTCATCATTATGTGTCTGACATTGAATTTTTTTTAAAAATTTTTTCTTTGCAACAGGCTAACTAAGTTACTAACTATCCATAATTCGAATTATTGATGTTTCAGGATATATCTGTCTTTGAGTCATTTTATGCTTTCACATCATTAGAATGTCCAGCACTCCAGCCCTTGTCTGCAGTACCTACTGGTGCTTATTGAAAAAGGCCACTTAAGGAAACTAAGGATAGGGATTTAGCCAATGGGAAATTTGAATTATAAAAACAATAAAAAAATCTTGTGCTCTGTCATAATTTTTTTTTTAAACCATAAATTAAAGTTTAAATTTATCCCTCGCTCATTTTTCTAATCATACCCATCCTAAATATTTTTCATGATTAATCTTAAATTATATTGCAGAAAGTAAAATATGAGAATATTTTTTTCAAGGAAATTAATCCCTAGCTACTTTATTATAATAAATTTGTCATCATTGGACATCCAGGGATAAGTTTCGAGATAGCACATCACACTGTTCCCTCCTTCCTTCCATGCTTTTTCCTATTCATGCACAAACTTCTACATGCATCATCAAATTATAGGTGGTCTCTGGTCCCTCATCTTTTATCTTCTTTGACTCATGAGTGTTCCCTTCGCCAAAAGGCATGCATGCCATCAAAAGGACAACAACGTGGATGCATCAACCCAACCACCTCCTTTAAACTCATACAACTCATTGAATTTAGGGGACAACACCAATTTGCAAATGTTTTATTATTATTATTATTATTATTATTATTATTATTATTATTATTATTATTTTACATTTGAGTCGAGAGTAAAAGAAACAATCGAAAGAGCATCAAATTGAGCAAGTGTTAGATCGATTATTGGTCAAGGCAGGGTGGGGTTGAGCCGGTCTAGGCATCCATAAATGATCTACGATCGTTAAGATGAGACCGAATTGAGCCCTGGATAAAAAAAAAAAAAAAATGAACTCGATGCATATGTTTTAAGAGCATCTTCAATGCAAGATTTATAAAGGGGTTGTAAAATAAAAAAAACCTCAATAAAAAAGTTTTAATCAATGTAGGAATAAGATTTGAGGTTTGTAATTTAAGAGCATGTTTGAATTTTCAAACCTACTTTTTTTCTAATATGCATGTAACCAAGCAATTAGAATTGCACTATACAAAAAGCATTTAAAGTTTTAACTATTTCAGATATTTTAATAGATTTTTAGAATGTTGACGTGGTATGATATGGTATATTGAGATCATAAAAAAAAATTCAGAGAACTCTAACCATTAGAGATACCCTAAGGCTAGAAATAGAATTCACGAATTGAGTTTCAGAATCCAAAAGTTCTCTGGAGTCGGAGTTGAATCAAGAAATGCTTGGGATTCAGAGTCGGATTTAGAAGGTGCTCGAGAATTGAGTTTTAAAGTCCGAAGATGCTATGGAGTCGGAGTCAAAGGATGCTTGAAAATTGGAGTCATAGTTAAAAAGTTCTTAAGATTCAAGTCGGATTCAAAGGGTGTTCCGGAATCTGGAGTCAGAGTTAGAAGGGGCTCGAGAATCAAAGTCAAAGTTAGAAGGTGCTAGAAAATTAGAGTCAGAGTCGAAGTCGGAGTCCGAAAGTACTCGGAAATCAGATCAAGAACCCAATGGTACTCGGTTTTAGAAATAAGCATGAAATGAAAGTATCAAATGAGAAAAGACAAGTGTTATTGGGTCATGCTGTCGAGTGAAAAGGGGGAATTTTAGTTGGACAAAGATCTTTCCTCCCTTCTTCCTTTTCTCTCCTACTATGTCCATGGTGGTAAACAGGATTCAATGGATAAGTTGGGAGGACTAGCAACTTTACGTAAAGCTTCTTCCAATTATTCTCATTGAAGGCACAGATGCCGACACAAAATGGGCCACTCCGTAAAAAAAAACTATTAGCTAGGGTTTAATGTGAAAAATAACTTGGTAGATTTCCCCAATCCATCCTCCTAATTTGAGTTATTTGCAAAAGCCGCATGATAAAATAAATTTAAGACGAAGTTGCAATGTATAAAATTGCCGCCCATGGGCATGAACCCATGGTAGCAAAAGATGAGATTAAACATCCTCATAAGGTTAGCCTTATAATCATCTATGAGAAGATAAATTTAAAAGTTATAATTGGTCAGTACAGAAAAACTTTTTTTTTCGATTTTGTTGAGATAATTGACACCCCAAGGCTCTATGGAAGGTCATAAATCATAGCCTCAAGTGACTTTTTAGTTAGGAAGAACTTTTTCTAAGAGAATGAACCTAGAAAAATTCAAACTTTATATAACAATTCTACCATGGGCAGAAGCAATGTACACAATAAGTCTATGACAAGAACATGGTGGACATTGTTACAAAAAGTTATTAATAGACTTAAAAAAAATCCTATTTTTTTAAAAGTAAATAGAATAAATATAATTTTTAAAAATCATCAATGTTTTTGATCAAAATCACTGATCTTAAAGAACTCAATTTTTTTAAAATATAATATGAATAAATTTAAGGGTCTTTGTAATTATAATTATATTTATTTTATACAAATTTAAGACCTTTAGAACCATTAAATAATTTTGATCAAGGATCATACCAACACTTGCATAATATAAATATTTACAAACAAATTTAATATTTGACATAATAAATATTTATTTATATTAATTTAATAAAAATTAATTAAATAAATTTAAATAATCTATTAAAGTAAATAATTAATATTTATGAATAAAAAATATAATAACATTTATAAATTATATTTATCAATATAAATAAATAAAAAAATAACCGAATAAGTTTTTATCACCGTCTAATAAATTTTAAAATGTAAAAATTTTCAACAATTAAATTAGCTTAATTGAGAATTCTATATCACTTCAATAAATTAAGTCAAATTTAAACTAGACTAATAAAGAAACTAACTTAAACTTAAATAATTATTTTAATTGTAAGATGATATTAATTTGATTATTTTATTAAATATTTTCTTAATAATTTAAAATTTTATATGACCATAAAAATTTCCCTTCAATTCTCGGATCAGTTTAAGGTAAATCGCCCCCACAGAAGAGGTAAACCACGGATGACTATTAGCCATAAATGTAAATGGTCAAAACATAGGAAGGTATATGCTCGGATGTACCGAGATTCAACCTCTAAACTTTATATGACAAGTTTACATATTTTAACCATCGCACCACCCCGAAGGGACGAATCACATAAGTATCAAGTATCTATTTTGCATGTTACTCTATCAATCAATTAATTGATTTTTTTTAATCAATCGATTAATATTTTTATCAAGAATCAATTTTACTGTCAAAATATTAAAATTTTAAATAAATCAGTGGATTGATTTTAAAAAACATTCGATTTTTTTTATCAAAGTCAATTATAATAAAATCGATTGAATATACATGAAACTATTTTCTATAAATTTTGTTTAATTAAAATCTAGATAAAATTGATTGATAGATCAAATATATATGAAACTATTTTCTATATATTGGTCTATCTTTTTTGATTATATTAATGTTCTCAAATGTCAATTTGACTCAATTTATCAAGAGTAGTCATTTTTTGAATACGAATATATTTAAAAAATTTAATTCGTGTTAAAAAATCGCTGCTCTTAATATATTAAGTTAAATTATCGTTTGAGAGAATGAATATAATTAGAAGAATTAGTCGAACACATAAGAACTAGTTTCATGTCAATTCGAGAGCGTTTAATCCATTAATAGATTTTGTCTAAAATTGATTTTGATGAGTTAACTAATTTATTTAAAATTTCAATATTTTGGCATAGATCCAAATCAATTGACAAAAAAATCAGTGATAGTAGTAAAATAAAAAATAGATATATAATTTGATAATTTTAAAATCAACCAACCACGATTTAATAATTTTAAAAATTACCTATATATATGTATGGTAAAAGGTGACTTCGCTCCTAGAGTCAACACGGAGAAGGTAAATCACGGATGACTACTAGCCATAAGTGCAAATGGTCAAGACATGGAGGAGATATATGCTCGGGTACGCCGAGATTCGACCTCTAGAATCATGTGACAAGCTCCCATGTCTTAACGTATGTGGCAAAAGGCGAATCGCTCCTCCCAGCGCCCCCGCCGACCCGTCCCAGAGCCAACACGGAAGAGGTAAACCATGGGTGCCTACTAGCTATAAGTGTAAATGGTTAAGACATAGGGGAGGTATATGCTCGGGCGTGCCGAGATTCGACCTCTAAACCTCATGTGACAAACATCCATGTCTTAACCATCGCACCGCCCCGAGGGGACTATATATAAGTTATATATGAGCGTTTAAAAATTAAACGAGTTTAGTTAAGATCATTTAAGATAAATAGCTATAATAATTGTTAATATATTATTATATTTATTATTTATGTTATATTTAATTATATATATATCTATCATAAGATAAATGAGATTCTTAACGAACATGTTCGCGAACCTCTAAACGAACACGTTCACGAGCCTCTAAACGAACATGTTCGTAAGTCTCACGAACCAAATACTGTTAAGCTCGAGCTCGGTTCGATAATATTTTCGAGCTCGAAATCAGGCTCGAGTTCGGCTCATTAACTTAATCGAACGAACTTTTTTTCAAACCGAGACCTGAATAGTTTGTGAACGACTTGACTCATTTACATCCTACGAATGGATCCTCCCATCGATCCAAGTAAACACCGTGTTAAAATCAGCATGAAGAACAGGTGAACAACAAGACTGACTTGTCCTCCCTCCACCATCACCGCCACCCTTTAAACTCCCTGCGATCACTGACACATCTGCTACCTCGCTTTGACCCGATCCCGACCTTCCACATCGCTGTCACTCACCTCAAGATCGGTGCAAATTTCCACTTTGATAAAGGAGAGAGATCATCATGTGAACGTATCAACGTGCAATTTGATCCATAACGAACCTCCATCACCCACCTGCTTCGATTTCCTTCTTCTTCCTCAGCTTCGTCTTCTTCTTCTTCTTCTCTCTCCTTTTTTTTTTCTCTTTCTCTTTCTGAATTTGCAGCGAGAGCAGCACCAAAAGAAGAGAAAGAAAAAAGCAGGCGGAGGAGGCGAGGGAGAAAGCTTGATTATGAGAGATTGTGCCGCTAATTTGACCAAAGGTGGGATTTTTGGCCGTCAATTTGACCAAAGGTGGGATTTTTAGGAAGAAGAAGTCAGGAGAGGAGGTGAGGTTAGGGGGGAGATGGGGAACGTGACGTCGTCGGTGGCGGCGCGGTTCGCGTTCTTTCCGCCGGAGCCGGCCACTTACGAGGTATTCCGGGAGGGGGCGGCGGTGGCGGTGGCAGCGGCGGGGAGGGGAGGCTGCGCCTGTCGGGGTTGTCGCCGGAGAAGAACGTGGAGGTGCACGTGGTGGAGACCAAGGACGGGAACCGGGTGGTGGCCACCTTCTGGCGCCACCCCGCCGCCCGATTCACGCTCCTCTACTCCCACGGCAACGCCGCCGACCTCGGCCAGATGCTCGACCTCTTCCACGAGCTCCGTGCCCACCTCCGCGTCAACATCATGAGGTAGCTAGGGCAAAGCCCGTTCTGTTCCTCCTCTTAAAAGATTGTTCCTTCCAGGAATTTTCTATGAAAAGGTCGAATTTCGATGCTGCAAACCCTAGATTCTTCCATTCTCAAGCAAAAAGTTGTTTCTTCTAGCGAAATATTACATGATTTGGCCATTGATCAGGAATTTCTTTCTACCAAATTGAGCTGAAAAGATTGGACTTTGATGCTGCAAACCCTAGGTTCCTTCTTTATTTTCCCTCCAAGATTGCATTTTTAAGCAAAAAATTGTTTCTTTTAGGCAAATTCCACATGATTTGACCATTGTTTAGGAAATTTTAAAAGAGATTGAACTGAAAAAGGTTGAATGTTGATGCTGCAAACCCTAGGCTTCTGAGATAGTTTCCTGAAGCAAACAATTCCAGTCTACTATCTTCATATGATGAATCTGAAATATAATCACGCTTTCATAAGTTCTAAACTCGCATCTTGACTACAAAGTCTTGCAATCTGATCTATTCTATGATCTTCGTTTTGCAGTTACGATTACTCGGGTTATGGGGCATCTACAGGGAAGGTAAGCATTGGAAAGTTCATAAGATGCACAAGGACAATAATATGATAAGTGAGATTTTGAAGAAGTGTTTATAGAATCTCCTTTTGTCTGAAGAAATAATTCATCGAAATAACGAGTCGCCTGTTCCATTGATATGGACACATCTGAGATTAACAAATGTTCAGGAGTTCCTCTATTCAATCCTTATCCTTCTTCTTGTTGCTAGATATCGCGTTCGCATACATCTTCTCCCTTTTTATGTGTTACCTTTAGTTAACTTCTACCTGTTGTGTGAAAAAATTGGCACAATGAACCTTAAGTGCTCTATTGTTTTAACTATCCAATGTGAATTAGAATCTCTATTTCAATGTTTGCAAATCAATCTGTTCATAAATATTGACAAATTTAGCTACTATTCGATATAGTTCTTGGAAAATATTAGTGATAAACCAAAATATAGTATCGTGAGTCTAACTTTCTTTCTTGTTGCTTGTCATCCTTGCAAAAGCCATCTGAGTTCAATACATATTACGACATAGAAGCCGTGTTCGATTGTTTGGAAGAAGAGTACGGTATAAAACAAGAGGAGCTCATTTTGTATGGTCAGTCGGTTGGCAGCGGGCCAACGTTGCACCTTGCCGCGCAATTACAAAAACTACGAGGTGTTGTCCTCCATAGTGCAATCCTCTCGGGCATTCGAGTGTTGTATCCTGTAAAAGTGACATTCTGGTTCGATATCTTTAAAGTAAGGAGTTGGACATTTACCACTAATTTTTTTTCCTAATTGATATATTTTTCTGTTAATGTAATTTTTTTTTGTTTTTGTTTTTGCAGAATATCGATAAAATTCGATTGGTGAACTGCCCGACTTTCGTTATACATGTAAGTTTTGCAGATATTGCTATTGTTTTTTAAATTGTCAGATATGATGATCATATGATTCACTTCATTCTCTTGATTGAGTCATTTGTGATCATTCGTGAACACTTGATATACAAATTCCTTATCGGATGTTGTTTCTATGCAGGGAACTGCAGACGATATTGTCGACTGGACTCACGGTAAACGCTTGTGGGAACTATCGAAAGAAAAGTATGATCCACTGTGGATCAAGGGTGGCGGTCACTGCAACTTAGAGACTTACCCAGAATACATCAAGCACCTAAAAAAGTTCATCAGCGCGATGGAAAAACTTTCCGCGAAACAAGCCAAACAAAACAGTCAACCGCCATCGTCTATTAGAGAAGTGAAACACAACAAGTGTTTGCGGTTCGGGAAGTGACCGTGTTATTAACGACTCAGGATGTTCATCTCCAGCCATGTCTTGATTCTTTGATCAATTCTTGCGGATACTACAGGTTTCTAGCGGCACCAGTCTTGAGGCTATGTGATCAGTTGAAGACCAATAACAAAATATCCACACAGAAGGCTTCACGATTTGTCTAAGAGGATTCTGAAGAGTTGGAAGTGTTCTTCAAAGATCGTCTAGCAATCGATCGCTGTCTGAAATTGGACAGGTTCCCGAGAATTGAATTCTTTGCAAAAGACTTTCACTCTAACACTAGTTCTTTTTTGTAAGATGTGAGCGAACCATGTTCGACATAGATGATATTGTGTTGCTTTTGGGGGGCAGCAAACAAGAGATGACACCAAGGATGAGAATCAG
Source organism: Kaempferia parviflora (assembly GCA_037177295.1). Classification (NCBI taxonomy): domain Eukaryota; kingdom Viridiplantae; phylum Streptophyta; class Magnoliopsida; order Zingiberales; family Zingiberaceae; genus Kaempferia; species Kaempferia parviflora. Next base: position 56,829 of record JBAMIE010000019.1, on the reverse strand, counting down.
GTGATCATTATATTAGTCGAAAACTGTTGTCACTTGTAAATTGAAGTAGGAGAATGATGTTATTGATCATTTGCTTGATGTTATCCTGCTTTTTACCTCTAACTAGATGTTAGGGTGAGCAAATCGTCTTTTGCCACATAGTAGGTTTGAGGTCATTTGTGCCTTCTATGCCGTCCACACCTCCTTTGTCGATAAAGATGCCTATTTTTACATCTTTCTCCTCTATTGTACTGAGATGTCTTCTTTACTTCTACACCCTCCTTTGTCGTAATATATATGAGAGTTATGTGATAAAAAGGCAAATACGTTTGTCTCAGCGCTCTGTTAATCAGTCCCAGGACTAACACGCGGTATATGAGAGTTATGTGTCTCTTGGTTGGATGGTTGTATCTTTTGAATAGACTTTGTATCTTAAGGGTAATTTGTCGATAAAACTTATTAGATAACTTTGAGTGGTGAGGGAAAATAAAACTTTAAGGAAAAGTATTTTCATACATTTCAACTCAAGCGTTTCGATATACTGTAAATCCGTTCCACCTTTGTAGTTCTCTGTTTTCGATTGATTACTCCAACAATTTTTAAGATTTTATGTCTGCGATGGAAACCGAAAAGAATGTCATCTTTCTCAATCTAAATGTTCAACTTAATCGATTTGATGACACCAATTTTATCCGCTGGAAAGGAAAATTATTTCTCCTACTTACTGTAATATCTAAGAGGTATTCTAAGACAATCGCATTAGATATTGCTATTTATTTCATATATAAAATTCAGTATACATTCTACACTTCTTTGTCGATCAGGAGAGTAGATATTGTGTTACACCCTCCTTTGTCGACCACGAGAGTATAAACTTGCATTAGTTGGCCCAATAGGAGTCTTCTTTAAGGGTCTAGTCCTAAAACATCGCCTCTACGCTCCTCTTTCGGTCGCAATGCTCTCCTTCACTTCAATATCCCTCATTCACTTCTATGCTCTCAATGTAAACAATGGCAGAGTCAACTCGGGTAGATCACCCGTGGGCTACGAGGGTCCTTGCTGACATAGCCACCTTGGGCTGCTTTCTGTTGAATATAATCAGTGACATGTGTTTAGTCCCACATTGAAAAGGAAGGAGTAGATTGATGGACTTATTAAAGGATGTGGATTAACTATGTTGCATTGGATGGGTGACCAAGTGGAATATATATTTATATATATATATATATATCAAAGATGGGCACTGGGGCATGTGGGCGCGGCGCGAACAAAATAAAATATATATATATATAAAATTTGAATTTCGGATTTTATTTTATTAATATTTTTTTTGTGAACTAATGCGATGGTTAGCGTGTCGTTTCACGAACAGACACCTCCGTAACCTTTCTCAAAAGTTGCATCGTTCATTATAAAAAATATCCGTTGATCAACTTCTCGGCAATCACTTTTTTACTCTGTTTTGTCCTGGGGAGAATTTATAGATTTGCTGTCTATAAATTCTATTTTCGTTTTGAGTATCCTGGAGGGAATTTGTCGTTCAATCTAGCAGCAACATAGTGGGGGCAAAATTTCCTTAAGGAAAGTGATTCACGCTCAAAATTGAAGTTCTCTCTTCGAATTCCTCTCAACACTTTCTACTATTTCTCCTTTTTTTTCCCTCTTTTTCCTACATTAAATCAAAGCTTTTTTTCTTCTTCCTTACCTCTATTAGGCCCCCGTAGCCGAGTAAGAGTCGCCCTTGAATGTAGGGGGTTACATTAGTGTAAGTTTAACGAGTATAGATTTATTCAGTTAAGAAGGGTAAAACATTTTAGGCAAATAAAATATTTTCCACACAAGAATATTTGTTTATATTTATACAATAAATATTTACCAAGTTTATAATTACAGGATACAAGAATCAATATTTGTGCAAAATAATTGTTAAATTAATTAACAAAGTTAATAAAAAAATTAGGAGCATTTGGTTTGAACTATTTTTTTTATTTTTCAGAAAATTATATTTATCCATTTTTTTTAAAATAATTTTTAGATATTCTTTAATTTTTTTGAAAATGCTTTATTTATTTTTAGAAAATAGATGTGAAAAATACAAACTAAACACGTTTTCTAAAAAATCACATTTTCTCCTTGTCTAAAAAATAAAAAATACACAAACTAAACGCCCCCTTACTTTTTCTTTTCTTGTTTCCGACTTTATTCTCTTATTGATTTCTAAATGAGGTACCTAAGTAAGGTGGAAAACGCATTGTTTTAAAACAATATTTTTAGTTTTAAGATTTTTAATAATGTTTTTAATGTTTTTTTTTTTTGGAATCCATTTGCTTTAATGGTTCTATAAAACATGAGGTTTAAGTTATGTGTTTCTTGTGTGTGAGATAATGTTTGGGTTTTATTCGAATAAATCTAAAATACAACTTATGTATACTCAAAAAGCTGCTTTCCAATATATTAGTCTCATTAATATTCGATCTGTAATCATCTGTTTTATCATTGCACCGCACCTACGTTGGCATCTGTGTCTTGTGTTTCGGTATATTCATCAAGTCCTTCCAATTTTTTTTAAGTATAATAGGTGTAGAGGTATAAAAATGGAAGATAAATGTGGGGGCAAAACTTGAATTGAAAGACCCAAGTATAATAGGTGTAAAGGTATAATATGAACCAAGTCGCTGAAAATTTGAAATGGTTGTTTAAGCTTAGTTTGATTTTTTTTATAAGTTTAAACTGGGTTTGTTTACATGTTATCGAGTTCTCGATTCAAAATTATTTAATTGTTTGAAACTTTTATAGATATATATTTTTTGATAATTCAGATTATCTAACTCTTGGAATTGATTGGTCTTGGAGGTGATTGATGTGTAACAAATCTGCAAGTACACGAAAGACTATGAATAAGGTACTAATCAGAATGACAAAATATGTTATCTAGATGATCACAGATTGTGTGTGGTCACGATAAAACTTTAGAGAGTGAGAGTTGAGGGAGTTCAGAGAGAGTTGAGCGAGAAGTGAGTGAAGGGGGAAGTGATTCTAGGATTTTGATTTCACCCAAATGATTATAAATGTCTAATCCATGTTTGGTTCCCTATTCTCAATGGGTGTTTATATAGGTAGACCATTCTATTGTATCCGATGTGAACTTTTGCTTCTACAACTGTGTATCAACCCTGATCATCGTCTATTTTCAGAAGGGTTGTAACTAGTGATCGAAACCTAGGGGACCCTGTCACTAGATCCCACGACCTTTAATTACCCTCTTTTCCTATTGCGTGGCAACAAATTAGGTTTGATCTATTAGACCCTATGACGACCTAGGGTTCCTCTCGACATATTGGGTTGCACCTTCTGTAGGGATCTAGGCATGCAAAACAAAAATTTTTGCGGGTGAATACTTCGCACAACCGCAGCGGAACGGATCCCTTCCAGAAGATCCTTGTGAAAATATGTTCGTTTTACTAAA